>JAUPFT010000013.1:36492124-36544624 GCA_036936625.1 Parnassius smintheus behrii
CAAATGCCTAGACCATAGACTGTTGGATTCTAGGGCGGGGAGGGGGAAGGACATAGCCGATTTAATCAGCCAATCGCTTGTGCACATTTGGATCGGGATGGTTTTCTTCTTTTATCAGGTAAGATCTGTTTTTATTTTTTATACTAATAGATATATACAATGGTAACTATCAAAAGACACAAAGCCGGAATTCCGCATTTAAAGTAAAAATACGTGGTAGAGCCATGCTGCAGTTATATTAGTAGTATAGTTGTAGCACGAATGGGTCGGCTCGACCGGGGAAGGACCACGCTCTCACAGAATACCAGCGTGAAATAGTAGCTTAATGCTGCTGTATTTCGTATGGTGAGTGTAGAGAACCGGAGACCCGTTTTACTGGAAACGAGGCATTCCATCTCAGTCCTCACGGGTGACAACCCATCTGCATTTTGATTTTTAATGGAGGATAGATGTAGATGTCTATGGGCCGCAGCACCCACTTACCATCAGGTGGACTGTGTGCTCGTTTGTCACCCTATTCTATAAAAAAAAAAAAAAAAAAAAAAAAAAGGGTTTCCAGATCTACACTCACCATACAAAACACAGCAGTATTTAGCTGCTATTTTACGCTGATATTCTGTGAAAGCGTGGTCCTTCCCCGATCGAGCCGACCCATTCGTAATACAATCATTATATATATATATATATATATATATATATATATATATATATATATATATATATACACCTTCCCTGTTGGACCTTCTGCTGACCTCTCACCCGGACGGATATCAGATTTCCGTCGACGCCCCTTTAGGCTCCTCGGACCATTGTCTGGTCCGGAGTGTGGTGCCACTCACGCTGAAATCGCGGTTGCATTCTGCAGGCTGCCGCCGTGTTTGGCACTATAGGTCAGCCGATTGGGATGGGATGCGGTCTTTCTTTGCATCCTACCCTTGGGGGCGGGTTTGCTTCTCGCCGGATGATCCCAACGTTGTTGCGGATTCTGTTGCTGATGTGGTACTTCAGGGTATGGAACTTTTTATTCCTTCCTCTGTGGTGCCCATTGGAGGCAAATCTCAGCCATGGTTTGGTCGCTCCTGTAAAATAGCATCATGCTATAAGCAGGAGTGCTACCAAGCCTGGGCTGATGCATCAGCGTCCCGGGATGTAAACACCAGCGCTCTAAAAAAGAAGTATAATTCCGCCTCTAGGTCCTTCAAAAGAGTCATTGCCAAGGCAAAGTCAGAGCACATAGGCAGAATTGGCGAGAAACTATTTCGCCTTCCTTCTGGAACCCGTGCATTCTGGTCTCCCGCCAAGGCCGTCCAGGGGAATTTCTGTCAGCCATCTCTTCCATCTCTGCACAGGGAGGACGACTCACTGGCCCATACCGCAAAGGAGAAAGCCGATCTTCTAGGCTCTTTCTTTGCGTCTAACTCGACTCTCGATGACGGGGGGAGTACGCCGCCGACCATCCCGCGGTGTGAGTGCTCCATGCCGGAAGTGCACTTCACACAGCGCTCGGTTCGCAAAGCACTCCTCTCCCTCGACATCCACAAGTCGAGTGGGCCTGACGGAATCCCCCCAATTGTGCTGAGGACGTGTGCTCCAGAGTTGGCACCGGTTTATCGCGTCTTTTTCGGTACTCCTACTCCCTAGGTCCAAAAATCATGGAAGACGGTATTCGTCCACCCGATCCCTAAAAAAGACGACCGCTCTGACCCGTCCAACTACCGGCCAATCGCATCACCTCCTTGTTCTCCAAAACAATGGAGTCCATTGTAAACAGCCAGCTCATGAGGTACCTTGAAGATCACCAGCTGATTAGTGACCGCCAATACGGTTTTCGCCGTGGTCGGTCAGCTGGTGATCTTCTGGTCTACCTAACTCACAGATGGGCGGAGGCAGTAGAGTTCAAGGGGGAGGCATTGGCCGTTAGTTTGGACATTGCGAAGGCTTTCGATCGGGTTTGGCACAAAGCGCTTCTTTCGAAGCTTCCTTCCTATGGGATTCCCGAGAAATTGTGCGATTGGATCACCAGCTTTCTTGCAGATCGGAGCATCAAGGTCGTTGTGGACAGTGCAAGCTCCGATTGCAAGCCTATTAATGCTGGTGTTCCACAGGGCTGCGTGCTATCGCCAACGCTGTTTCTTCTGCATATCAATGCACTCCCCTTGTTGCCTCAGCCAGTATCGGAATCCTCGGCGTCGACATATCGAGTGATGTGCAGTTTCGTGGTCACTTGGAAGGGAAGGCCAAATTTGACTCTAAAAAGCTTGGCGTGCTCAGCAGAGCGGGACAGTATTTCATGCCGGCACACCGCCTGCAACTTTACAAGGCGCAGGTTCGGCCGCTGTTCCCATCTCTGGGCTGTGGCTCCCCAGTACCAGCTCCTTCCACTTGACCGCATCCAGCGCAGAGCGGCTCGAATCGTCGACGACCGAGTGCTTTCCGATCGGCTCGATTCACTGGCACTGCGAAGAGATGTTGCATCTCTTTGCGTATTTTATCGCATCTATCACGGGGAGTGCTCTGAGGAATTGTTCGGATTAATCCCAGCCGCCAAATTTCGTGAACGCACTACACGGCAAACGTCCCGATACCATCCACACCATCTGGATGCTTGGACGTACAACCTCTCTGTGGAATAGTTTACTACCGGCGATTTTTCCGGACCGATACGACCTGGGGACCTTCAAGAAACGAGCTTACTCCTTTCTAAAGGGCCGGCAACGCACCCGCAATTCTCCTGGTGTTGCGGTTGATCATGGGCGGCGGTATTCACTTAACATCAGGTGAGCCGCATGCTCGTTTGCCCCTTCTTCTATATAAAAAAAAACATTATAGATCGTATTATTTCTAATATCGAAAAGTTTTTTTAAAGATACGTTATTATATCTGTGTATCTGAGCGCATATCTTTCAATGCTGCATTCTATGAAATTTAATGAAACACACACAACGCAGATAGTTTATCGTTAAGTATAAGTAAGCACCGACCTATATCGAAAGATAATAAATAATAATAACTTTGTTAGCACAATTACATTCCTTTACAACTCTGTTTGTTACTGCCGGCTGTACTAGGCCGAGCCTGTATCACAGACGGCAGTTCCTCGCTCTATGACAAAAAAAATAGAATATCACTAAATTGTGCTTATATTTAACTTAAAAAAAATACAATAATAACAACGACATTAAAAAGTTAGTTTTATACTAAAATTAACATTGATATTCAATTTTTCTTGTTTTATATACCTTAGTACCGCCATAAAAGTTAACATTTAAAAAAGAGTAAGGTTAGACCACTCAATTCAGTGAACTTAAGCAAAATTAAATTTAGTTGATTAAAATGTAAATTTTTAATACGGTAGTTTTAAACAATATAACCTTTTTATTTTATGTGGTCATTTTTACTACATTCATTATTTATTCGCAAGCTAATTTACATTAATATATTAGTTTATTAACACTTATGTAAAGAATTTGTGTGAGCGAGCGTTAAATGTTTAAAACGTGTAAACATTTTGAAGATGTGACTTTTTATTTGATTTGTATAATATATTTGTAATACGCGTATGTAAGTGCGTAAGTTAGTTGTTAAGTTCGTGAGCCATTTATGATTTATTTACTTAACTATTGCAATTTTTTTGAATTGGGGACAATATTATCTGCTCATACAAATATGTCTGCAAATACATTATGGCACAGGATTTTACCTGCAGATAAATTATAAATTTAATTGTTTTCTACCTACTCTGTTTTTGTTAACCGAGGGATTTCCGATTAAATAAATAAATAAATAAATAAATACAGGTTGGTCGCTGAAAAATGCGACTAAATTAGCTTTAGTCCTTTTTAAGCTTTATATGATGTTCTATCCAAATTCTTCGCCTTTTAGTAAATGCTAATGCAAATACGTCCATCAAAATCAAAATCCTATTCTGAAGAGCTGTTTAGCAAATCTGGAATCAATATACGCCAACTCATTGTAGGTAATACTCTGTATAAACAATCGGCTCCAAAAACACGTCTAGCTAGTTTGAAGGATTTCGAGTGAATGTATCAACTTCGTATATTATCGTATATGCGTAGTGTGTGATACTTTCAGATAATTAAGTTGTGTGTCGATTTAACTCGCTTTAATCTTTTTTGAATACCACTCTCTATACGTTTTTTAGTTATTATTGTTCCGTTTGGGGTTGTTTTTATATTTTATAGAGGCCAAACACAAACAGCAAACTCACTTAATATGCTTATAATATCAAGAAGGCCTCTTCTAAGTTCACGATATTACATTGTGCGTGGCCCGACCCGCATTTGGCCGCTTTTATTTTTTTTTAAATATTTCGCTCTCAACGTAACACGTCAGTATAGTTGCAGCGAAGTAGTTTTTTTTTTACAATTACATCTTAAGATTACTTTTATGACCAGACGCGTTATGAAAACTGACGTTAAGGGAGTTGTCAGTAAAGCCAATGGTATTTTACAAGGTGTGTGGTGTGCACAGGGCAACTCGAACAGCCTGGCGTCGGTAGACCTGGGCGCGGGCTACGTGGGGCTGAGCGAGTACTGCCCAGTGCGTGTGGGCGCGCGCATGGGCCTGCACGCGTACGCCGCGCCCGCGCTCGCCGCCGCCGCGCTCTACTGCCGCCTAGCGTGCGCCCGCGAATGGCACAAGTGAGTAACACACACACACGTCACACTGTACCTCATTAGTGAGACACGTCAAGGTCACAATGTGGCTCACTAGCGGGACACGTCAAGATCAAAATGTGGCTCACTAGTAAGCCACGTGAAGATTACAATGTAGAACACGTGAAAGGTTACAGTGTGGGTTACTAGTGAGTCACATAAAAGTTACAATATGAGTCACATAGAGGTTACAATATGGATACTAGTTAAACAAACATGATACGTTGTAGCACGAATGGGTGGGCTCGACCGGGGAAGGACCACGCTCTCACAGAATACCAGCATGAAATAGTAGCTTAATGCTGCTGTGTTTCGTATGGTGAGTGTAGAGAACTGGTGACCCTTTTTACTAGAAATGAGGCATTCCATCTTAGTCCTCACGGGTGACAACGCATCTGAATTTTGATTTGTAATCGAGGATAGATGTAGATGTCTATGGGCCACAGCAACCACTTATCATCAGGTGGACTGTGTGTTCGTTTGTCACCGTATCCTACAAAAAAAAAAAGAAAGCTACATATCTGTACCTGTGAGGACTAAGATAGAATGTCTCACATTCATAACCTGTAATAATAACTTGCAGTACCCTTAAAACCGAAGCACCAGTTCAAGCATTTAACAACACAACAAACGAGCACACAGTCCACACTGTGTGCTCGTTTGTCACCCTACCCTATAAAAAAACACCTAATGTTATATATATAGAGTTGGGCCGATTAGTACTTTGGCCGATTGACCGATTAGTCGATTAATCGGCCTGGACGATCCCTGTTTCGGCGGCGTTCGGGACATGTAGGTCTCATACGTTGATGATGAAGATGATTGGAGATTCTTTATTTAATAACTTACAAAAAAAATTTATTGTATATTTACGTACAGAAAATAACAATTTAATTTAATTTTTTGTAAAAAACAATAACAATTTAGTTTTAAGTACAGAAACAATTACTGTTCTATTTGTCTTTCAAAATCTACATGCGTGTAGTTAAACAATCTTTATTCAAGAATTAAGTTTATGTTTTAATGCAAAGGAAGAGACTTAAAATTTGCTTTTTTTTTAAGTTTATTAAGAATATCATTATTAACATTTTATTTTGTTGTGTTACTACTTTGCATTACGATTAGAGAAAGTTAAAAAGTAGAATTAAAATATTAAGTACTTAGATTTTTTTAGTTTTAAATTTAAATAGCTACTTCAGATTCTTTTTTTACCAAAGTTCCTATGTCCAGAATGATTAACATTAAAACTTGTGAGACTGATTTTACAATAAAACGTATGTATGAACCTACTTATTTTATTATTTATTTGATTTACCTACATATAAATCTGACGTGATTTTACGCATGGGAGAGAAACTATTTTTTTTTTAAATTTAAAGCTTTACTCATATCAATGTAGCCACAATAAAACGTATGTATGAACCTACTTATTTTATTATTTATTTGATTTCCCTACATATAAATCTGACGTGATTTTACGCATGGGAGAGAAACTATTTTTTTTAAATTTAAAGCTTAACTCATATCAATGTAGCCGCACTTACCACGCAGAAAACCACGAAAAACTTGCTGAAATTAATAAAATAAAAAGCCGATTAATAGGCGGCTAATCGGTCCAACTCTAGTTCTTTTGTTAAATACCTGCAGAATTACTAAAGTTATATATCATATATCTTTGCAATACCTCGTTGTAACCTATCACCAAAAAAATAGTTCTTTACCTTGTAATAACAATAATCATTTATTGTATTATAAATTAAGAAATTAAAGAAGTTCCTAAGTCGAGTCGCTTAAGTCTTCAAGTGGGTCACTTGTAAGCCTAAAGTTTACTATATGCGTTACTAGTGAGTCATGTATCGGATTCAACGTCACTAATGGGAGAAATTTCCGACGAACGGCTCCGTAGTGAAGTGGCTTAGAAATTAATTGCGGTATTGAAGGCCGGACGCACAGAACTAGTATTTGCACGGCCTACAAATAATTGTCCTGGGTCTAGGCGTTTGTCCTTGTGGAATGTGTGTATGTAAACTGCCTTCTCTAAACATGAGAAAATCCTAGTGTGGAGGTAACATTTACTGAAGAAATAAAAGACGAATGTCAATAAAATTATTTTCACAGGTACTTGGAATCAGTGTGGCGAGTCTCGAACATCTACGCACTGCACCGAGTGTATACATTGGCTGTGTACTGCGCGGTCGCTGTCGTATTTCGACACCACTTGTTCGTTTGGTCGGTGTTCTCACCAAAACTGTTGTACGACTTCGTGGCGACTGTATTTTCTATACAGGCGCTGACGACAATCGCACAAATTATACTTTTGACTAACCTAACCAGTTGGCTTACGAGAATATTTACTTATAAGTCGACATTGTGATATAAAAATACGTTTCAATCAAATTAGACTGAATGCACTTTAAATATAGAAAATGTAAATTTTTATTCTTCATTTTTCAACAACTCTTAATTTTTCGAATTTACTTAGAATTTTTATCTTTCATTCCAACCCTTTGAGTTGTACGTGATGTTTATAAGAAAATTTTTATTTCACGCATTGCTTTATAAATTATTGGGTGCTTTATCACTCATTACAGCCTATCAAAAGTCCACTGCATATATTTATATAGCATAGGCCTCCTTCATAGATTGGCTAATAGGGGAGGAGGGTTGCCATAATTGCCTTTATAGGAGGGTTGGCAACCAATTTATATAAACTATTTAACCCTTAACCCTTTTTAAGGCCGAGAGAACCGCAGCAGATATGAAAAAACGGTTTTTTGTATGTTATAGATAATATTTTTTTTAAATTTTATAGTATTTTTTTACACAGTGAAAATTGTAGAAAACTTGCCGGAAAATTTGGTGGCAATATAATTGCCACTACCTGTCTACTGAGTACCAAAATAAAACATACATAGATACATTTAAATGCTATTAATTGATATTATTACACTTTTAGTAGGAACTTGAATGACTGACTTATTTCGTATCACTTAATTATTACTATTTGGTATGAAATGCACCAAAACATGGGAAAACACAAAGAGAAACTTTGCAGTGACTGCATATAAATTTGCTACGTACATTCTTTTCTTTGGTACTGCACGCCCGACATCTACGGTACCCCCCGTCTATTTCATGAGGCATGTGTACCCCGACATTAGCAAATATAATTTCGTCCGGTACTCCGATGACTTTTTGATAGTGTCTCGAAGGTGTTGGCTTTTTTACTTTTGCTGCGAAATTTGGAAGGCATTCGATTTTTCTCTTTCTTGAAGAGCAGTTGCCAATCAGCCCTCTTGCAATAGCTAATCGAAATAATAAATTTGACAGAGGAAACTGAACTCTCGAGCTATTTTCATATAACAAATACGCATTCGTTATTGCCAAATCAATACTGAAGTAAAAAATGCGTCGCCACCATTTCTTATATTTCCGCCCAACATCATAGGTGCCCCTTTTTTGATCAAAGCGATCAACTCCGCCCATTCGTTGAGTATATTGTCTGACTGCTTCAGGGCACTCTATTTCTTTACTTGTCCCATCTTTCCTTGTTCTGGCACATGTTGAGACTAAAGTTGGGTGAAATGCAGTTGTGAGAACAGTTACAGGTTTTGTGTCTTTCCACACAATAAATGCTACATCTTTTTTTACCCGCCATTTATACTGTCCCCTTTCAAGCTGTTTCAGATTCACTTTAGCTTTCTCTTTATTTTTAATAAGTTTCGGTAAGTCAGCTCTGTTAGAATTTACGGTGGCAGTAGAGTAAATACCTTGCTCATAAAGATACTGCATTAGAGCAAATGAGGAAAAAAAGTTGTCAAATGTAACATGTGCTTGAACATTTTTTTCAATTAGAGGGGTGGTTAATTTTTTCACTACATTAGCTACCTAACTACCTAACACTACACTACCTAAGCCCAACTCGGGACTGTTGTCACTACTTTTTCCAGTATATATTTCAAACTGATATACATAACCAGTGGCACTATCGGCTCTCACCCAAACTTTAAATCCACGTTTTATTGGCTTGAGCGGCATGTACTGTTTTAATGATGATGTGCCTTTAAATTTTATCATAGCTTCATCAATAGACTGACTGGTTGTAGATCCGGCTTCTCTTTCACAAGCATTATTCATCATATCTAATAATGGGCGCACTTTATATAATTTATCATGCTGAGGGTCATTTCTACCAGGCATTATCGATTTGTCAGCTAAATGCAGATTTTCCATGATTTTTTTCAATTTTTTACAAGTCATGACAGATGCAATTTCATCAACTCGAAAAAAGGGATCTGTAGACCAGTATAAGTCCCAAGTAGGAACATTATGTAATCCCATCATTATTATTATACCTAGTAGGGATGTAACGATACATGAATTTGCCGATACGATACCGATACCGATTATCGAGAAAAATAATTCGGCGGTACCGATACCGATATCGATGGCTTAGTAGTAAATACACCCAGTAAATCAAGAATGATGTACTTTATGTGCATAAAACTTACTTATGTTACATGGAATAAATAGACACTCCATTCTGTAAAGTGTGGCAAAAATGGAAATTAAAAATAATTAAAAAAAAAAGGTAAAATATCATATCAACATTTATTTGGGTAACATTTATCAAGGCATCAAATCAAAAGTAAATCAATATTAATAATCAAAGTTCACTTTAGGAAGATTTTTGTTTAGGAAACAAAGTTTATTCAAATTACTAGCAGATAATCTGTTGCGCAAATCATTTTGTATGAGGCCTGCAGTTGAAAAAAGACGTTCTGAGGCAACTGAGCTCATTGGGTAAGATAAATATTTTTGTGCAAGCATTTTCAATTTTGGGTATTTATCTTCATTGCTCCAATAATTCTTTGGATCTTGTTTCATTGGAATATTTGGACATCTCGTATAAGATTCCACCTCTTCTTGCTCAGGATGACTATACATGTTTGATAAAGGTTCCTCCTCTTCTGCTTCTTTAATCAAACTGTCACAAGCACTCCAGATACCTGAGAAAGTCTCATCTTGTTTTTTTGTTACTCTACACGCTCTACAGGAACATGTGTATCCCTGTTTGTAATTAAGGAGATAAGTATTCTTTTGGCCTCAATGCTTGTGGATTGTAGAAAGAACGTACGCATTTTATAGCGCGGATCTAGTGTTGTTGATAAAATAAAGGTTTCCTCACTCTCTAGATAATCAAATCTGTCATTTATTCCAGCTAACAAAATCTCTACAAAATTATAATATTCTGGGCTGCTGTAACTGTCGTCCGCGGTCTCTTGATTGTTTTTGATCTGTTTTAAAACTTTTCGCAAACTGTTAATAAGAGGTATAGCGTCAGATAAGCAAGCAGATTCTTCACTTATAGATTTTGTAGCTTCTTCAAAATAATTCATAGTCGAAACAACTTGTTCCATCAATAGCCATTCTTCTGTAGACAATTCAGTTCTACATTTCACATGAGGCAAAGAAGCTTGAATTGCAACTCGTTGCTATAAAAGTCTTCTAAGTGCATGAAGGGTTGAATCCCAGCGAGTAACGACATCCTGAATGAGAACGTGACAAGGAACGTTATGGGATTTTTGCATTTCTGTTAGGATTTTCCGACCTGACGTTGAATGACTGAAGTGGCCAATAATAGATCTCGCCTTTGTAATCATGGCATTTATTTTCTCTTCAAAAAACGCATCCTTCAGTACTAATTGTAAAGAGTGCGCCATACATCTGATACGTTGAACTCCCACTAGTGTTACAACAAGCCCCATATTCGGTGCATTATCTGTCACTATAGCACGTACCCGTTCGCTGATGTGCCAATCTTGAAATAATTGACGTAAGTTTTGAGCTGTTTTCAGCGCTATGATTTTCGCCTTCAAAAGGAAACACTTCTAGGCAGTAGTTCTTCAACTCAAAATTTTTATCAAGTCCGTGAACAGTCACACTTATAAAGTCGTTAACGGACGAAGAAGCATCGCTTGTCCAAAAGTCAGTCGTGATAGTGATGTGCGGAAGTTCATGCAAAAGTTCCATTATTTTGGTTCTTACACGGCAGTACATGTCTGGTATTACATTTTCCGAAATATGGGGACGGGAAACCATTTTGTATTTGAAACCCCAGTTTATTTACTAAGTCAAACGGCTCCATGTCTACACACATTTGTTCATCTATTGTTTGCGTGATCGCTTTTGCCCTAGGGTCATCGGTATAATACATGACACTTTTTTCCAAAATGTGCTCCAAAGTTGCTTGTTTTTTAGGCGGCGGGCCACCGTCGGCGCTTGAGGTACCTGGGGTGTCTTTTTCCAACTCCTTTTCGTGATAGCGCTTCACGTGTGTCCACATGTTAGATGTCGTGAAGCCCTTCGATGAAACTGCTTTGCTATCACGAGAAACGCTGACATTGCAATATAAACAAGTCGCTTTTGTGTCATCATCCCGTTTTATTTGAAAATGATTCCAGATGCTACTTCTATGTTTTAAAGGAGTCGCCATTGTATTTATCGTACGTAACTGTATTACAGTCCTCACTTCACTCAAAAACAGACAAAATCATGAATAGCGGCGACGAGACGTAAATTCGCCGAAAAACATTACAACGCTGTGCCAAAACTAAGCAAACACTGACGAGTGACGACCGTTAACCGCATTGCCGTTTCGCTGGCGGGTGCGTCCTTCGCCCCTCCCGCCCTCCGAGACGGAGTGGCAACGTGGCCGCGCGCAAGCGCGTCGTTCTTTTCGCGCGCTTTTCAAACTGTGTATCGGCTGTATTTAAATCGGCGATGCCGATATATCGGCCTGCCGATTATATCGGCCGATATATCGGTATCGGTATCGTTACATCTCTAATACCTAGCACCATTCTAATGTCCATCTCGGTCACTGGTTCCCAATGCTTGGTTCTTTGCTGTGTGGCATACAAATTTGTTTGTTCCATTATTAATTCTAAAATATCATCAGACAAAAAATCTGGAAAAGTATGCCAGTGGACTTGTACGGCTAGGAAAAAATACTGACGGCTTTAATAGAATGTCAGAAAATCTTTCTGAATTAGGCCTCTCAGTACTCCACATTACCTTCTTCCATTCCTCTTCATCTTGATCGGATTCCGAATCAGATTCAGATGTGCTCGAAATTCTTACTCCGCTTCGGTGATGGCGGCGTGTTATGGAAGTGTCATCATCATCTTCGCTACTGCAGTCTGTTACAGTAGACTGAAGAGAAAGACTTGGAAATTCCCTTGGAGACACATCAGAACACGATGGCTCAGCATTGTCGACCGCTTGGGTTTCTGAAGCTAGAGAATTAATAGTGTTAGATGGTGTAACAGAGTGTTCAGACTCATTATTTACTGATGTCTCAATCAATTGCTGTAAATCGGAATTACGACTTAAATCGTCTTCTTCATAGTCATCTTCAGACTCTTCAGGATTTTCCAAGCCGAATAATTGTTCTAACTGTTCCTCTATTTGATCGTCCCGCAACCCCGCCTGCAATAATAACAAGGCAGTGGTTAATTTATTTCCACCAATAATATGTAAGGTATAAGGTGGTGGCAGTAATATTGCCATCGAATAATTAACATTTTTTGTTACATTTTTAGTTATTATCGGCAAAATACAATGGTGTATACAATATAAAACATAAATAAAAAGATTTAGAAGAAAAACTTACCATAATGATGCCTTTTTCTAAAGATTGAACTTGATGAAGATACAGCACAGAAAATAACCTCTTTGCGCTATTTCTAACGACTAGCTGTCAACCCAAATGTCAAAAAACATGACAGTTGACAGCTAGTTTTACGATTGGTTCGTGAATCTGTGTTGCCATTTAAGTAAAAACGTGAGGGGTGTGTTCGTAAATAAAATATTAATTTAATAAAAAAGGTGGTGGCAAAGTTTTTGCCACAACTCATTTCCATCTAAGTAAGCTATGTAGCCGCTTATTTGGTCATCACTACCAGTCCACCTGCGATTAGCAATCTAAAACATCAATTTATACCCCTGTAGTAATATATCATATACTCGTATTGTACCAAATTTTAGTACTAAATGCATAATGTAGGATACGGCCAACACAAATAAAAATTGAAGTTGTAGTGGTTATTCCAATTCGAAATGCGTTTTCCACTAACTCGCCTCAATATTCACTGTATCTTCAAACGAAATACAAATAAAATAGCATCACTTACCTGAAAACTCCAACAAAATCTGTTTACACATTAACTTCGCCAACAAACTTTTACTAACCTGTTCTCACCAAAAAATTTTCAGCTGTCAATTTGAATTCAAATAACATTTACGTTTTGCCAACATGGCAATAGAAAAACTAGTATGTCGCCGACCCTAGACAGAGAAACCTATAGACAAATTGACACCTTCTTTCGCATTCGCACACGAAAAAGATAGATTTATGCATATGTCTTGCGAAGTAATGAGACCGAGCGGTGTGATTGTTTTTACCTTTCTCTGTGCCGGTTTTTTTTTGTTTAGCAAACTACACTTTGCTAAACAACTTTGACAGTTCGTAGCGATCTAAGGAGTTTACAAGTTGGTTTAAGTGAGAAAAAAGTGTTTTGTGAGCAATGTTAATCTTGTTCAGTTCAGTTCTTAGAACAATTAAATATTTTATCTACATATGTTTAAGTCATAAAGATTATTGTATAACCAACAAATACGTTATCGTCCTTTCTCACTCGGGACCACGCTAATCATTAATCTATAGGTTTCTCTGTCTATGTCGCCGACACAATACGAGACTTGTTTTTTTTTTTAGGCAAAGGCTTACTAGATACAGCCGTCAGAATATTACGTAGGCTGCATCCAACACTATGAATTTAAGGGTTAAGTATATAAAGGATTTATATCATGTTGTGTTATACAATTTGTATGTTAGGTTATTTTACATAAAACGAACAAAAATAATTGTTATATATAATAACTTTCTCTGTATGATCAAGATAAGAGAAACACACTAGCTTCCTCCCCATTAAACGCCTCACTTTCCTTTTTCAACATTCCATTACATAATACATTTGAAGACGGTGGCTCACTGTCCACGTGTAATGAAATACTTTTTTTTATCAAGAATCTGTGTATCATACTTACATATATTTAAATAAGGGTTTATTTAATCTCCTTATCGATTAACATTTTCTGAGAAGGTTTCAAGAACTTTTGCCATATGATTGATTAAAAGAAACCAAATTTATTTTGTATTGAAGTTGAAGATGTAATAAATATTCCAAGTGAGAACTTCGTCTTTTATGGCCATTTATTAAACCTTTTTTTAATTATGGTTAGTATTTAAGTTGTGTTAATACAATGAATTATGTCAATACTACTTATCTATTTAGCGGAGAACAATTCGAGCCCAAAGTAATTTTTTAAAACATATGTGATATTAAAGAAATAAATTAATGTTAATTATTTTATCGTTATTTTATTTACGTTTTTCAACCGATTACAAATAGGGAGGTGGTCCTCAATTCGTCGGATTTTTTTTATTCTTTATGTATGTTCACTGATTTACTCAGACACCTAAACCGATTCGGAAAATTCTTTTTTTATTTGAAAGCTGATGCTTCTTGTGTGGTCTGATACTTTTTGAGTAACATCGCAAAAGAACATCGATTCGAACATCGATCCTACCACGGATGATACGCGAGGCGTTTGAAATTAAAAAACATCCTAATTACAATAGAGAAGATGGATGGGTGCTGCCATCTGCTTGGGATCCTATAATTAACAAAATTAAACCCAAACCCAAGCATGCCACTGCAAGACTTCAAGATACTGTAAGCACGTTCTGCGTAGATCGGACTGAAAATTAATAAAGTAGTTAATTAAACGCGATAAAATCCGTAAATATAGTTTTATTCAATGTGTAGTGTTCGCGTAAATTCAATAAATTATAATGCGTAATTGATTTCGAATGCATTGATGATGTTCTTATTTTATTTATATTGAAGTCGGTTGTACAAAGTGTTTATTTTACCACTTGTAAATAATCAAGTTAAAATGTTAATTTTAAGGTTAAAAGCTTTTTTCTTTTTTAGCTTTGCTTCGAAAGCAGAAGCTTTTTAATTCCCTGCTCCGGGTGTGGAGCAGAAGTGCGGTAGTCTAGAAGAAAGGCGACAACGCTCTATTGAAAAACTTGATAGTATATAATTTCTAAGCCGCGAATACATGCCGTTTTTGAGTCGTTTCAACCGTCTCACACGCATACTTGACACGTTACAGCCGATATCCCATAGCTTAGACCACGTCTATAACCTTCGGGAAATCGTAAAGACCGTAAAGTAGTTTGCTTTACTTAAGTAGATAATGAGAATATCTGATTCTATGATATACGCAAACATTATTAAATTCTATAAGTTGCACATAGAATAAATGGAGACAGGTTCCTAATTTCTCATTTACAATAATTTGCGTCATTATTGTGGTCAATAAAAGGTAAACAGGAAAAGAAAATAATTTAAAAAGCACGTTTACCAACAATTTATTGATTTTACAAGATGAATACCACAATTTTTTTCTCCATTCCGTAACAGTTATATATTAAACCCCATACCTAATAAATGTCTAAGTTATGTATTTTTGCATTACGCAAACTATTTTCCTATTTACAGAGACTATCTACAATTGCTTTTTAAAATGACACCAAGTACGGCGCGTCGCTTACAGTAAAGTAATATACCTAACTACAATTTTAAATCCGAGTAAACATACATCGTTTTAAATGTAACTGAATGTTACTACCAACAGAATTTAGACATGTGCAAAACGGGTCCGTATACACGGCATCACGTCACCATTGTAGCACCGGCGTTTATGAAAATGAAAGGAGGACATCAAACCCAGTCCGAACGACAATCGTTCACTTAACTGATTAAACGCAAACGTGATTATTGCGTGTCATACGCATTCGGTTTGCACCAGCCTTTAAAATAGCCAGTGACAAAACGTTATCAAAAAGTATCATTAATTTTGTCACCATGAAGGTTAGAGAACAGGAGAACGATCGCCGTAGAAAATAGTGTCCCAGAAATATGGACACCATAAGTGAGGCGCTGCGATCACTAAGTTCGGTTAATCAGTCTATTTTTGCGATCAGATGCTAAACCACTTGCGCTTCCACGTACAATAAAATATTTCTCCATATTTTAATGTTTCTTTTTGTCAAAGATTACAAAATTACGGAGCATGAACATTTTCTCACTAATGTCGCGGAGAAAATTTGTACATTATTCAACTAACTTCATCTACTTGTACTCATAAACAGCTAACTTCGCAGTCACAACTCACCGACGTCAGCGCCGCTATTCTACAATTTTCAAGGACAGGCGGGCTACGCTTTAGTACGTAGTGATCGTTCTCCTGTTCTCTAACCATCATGTTTGTCACTATATAGACATAATTTGCACACTTTACTAAAGATATTAAAAATGCACCTAGTACGTAATTTACTCGTATAAATGAAATAAAAAAGTGTAAATACGTTATACGCAATACAATGCTCATCAATAATCATTCTAAAGTAATCGTGACAGCAACGCACTACAAAATACATGTATATAAAATATTATAAATAATTTAGACAATAAAATCACACGATCGGATATTATGTTAAGAAGAAAGACGGTTTTTCCGGACCGATACGACTTCGGGACTTTAAAGAAAAGAGCTTACTCCTTTCTAAAAGGCCGGCAACGCACCTGCAATTCCCCTGGTGTTGTGGTTGTTCATGGGCGGCGGTAGTAACTTAACATCAGGTGAGCCGTTTGCCCGTTTGCCCCTTCTTCTATGAAAAAAAAGGCAGTGCGCGGTCATTGCAAATCCAACTGTGCCAGCACAGTTTTATGTATTTAGTTTCGTGACGCAATTAACGTATTTACATCTTTCAAATACCATTTGTTTTAAAAGTTAGTTACATTAATTTAATAAGAAAGTTTAACCCATTAAAGACTTTCATCTTTACAAAAAGAAAATACTGAACAATGACATAATGGAGAAATATAAGTGTAATATTACTACGGCATTATCACAAAATATTGTGTGTCCATAACTGAAACTTTTACCATATGCCACAGTCACATCAATCGATTAACAATATAAAATAGCAGGAAAAGAATGTTTATACGAATGCAGTCTCTAATATAATTAATAAAAGCATTCTAAATGCGATATAGTTGTAATCAAGTTTTTTACATGAAAATTAGAGCACCAATGAAAAACTAGAATTAATTATAATTTTTTCACAATGCTTAAGAAAAAGCTACAATTTTCTGTATAGTCTTGGAATGGTATTAAAATATATTTACATAGTTTCTTAGTAAAGATTCGAAAAATATACATATATATTTGTTTCTGATTTATATACAAAGCACAGTAAATAGCTTTTAAATTTTGGTAGACACTTACAGCCTTACTTATAAAAATCGACGTCACTTTAAGAAATGCATAAAGTTGCTCCTTCTCTCTTTTCACTATATGACAATAGAAAAAGACAGATATAATGTAAGTAAGCGATAATCAACGATTATATAAATAAGGCCGTTAATGATTATATAGAATTGAAAAACGCCATTTTTATCTTTTTTTTAATTTTGAAAATAAAACTCGAAAATAACTAAGTATTGTCGAATTTAATGAACAATCCAATGAAACAAAAAACTTAACTTTAATCCCAAATTACAATTTTTGTCTATATAATATCTCCCAATCCTAGTTTTTGATATAAAAAAATATTTTTCAGTAACCAGGCCCATAATAGCTTAGAGGTGCGGTAAATAATTATTGAATTTGGCAATTGATACTTAACTTTGTACAAGATTTTCTTCCGAAAAGTACTCTTAGAAAGTGTAGAACATTTTTAGAAGCCTGAAATAAAATCAACTGCTTGCTTTTACTACAGGTCTTTGATCAATACTAAAGACTAGTAAGCAAAGCCCCATGTTTGATGACAGAATTAGCTTAAGTGCACCTTTCCCCGCAATAACATTAGTGTAATTTTGTTTTCCTGTAAAAAAAAATTACTCATGAGTGAAGTGTATTAACATTTATGCACGATTATCTACATCTTTAGGATATTGTTAGAAAATATACATTCCTTTTCTGCATGGGACTCCGTCGTGGGAGGTTATTATATTGTTGCGCGCCACAGTTGATATTGGGCACTAGCGCCATCTATTATCAAATAGAAGAACTAAGCTTTCTAGAAAACTCCACTCTCGAATTTTCTACATCTAGTCGGTCGGGACCGGTATTTGCTGGAACATTATAGATGTTTCGGTGGAAAATGTCTATATAAAGCCATTTAGGGCCGCAACCGGAGCAGTATTGAATCGGCGACACGAGCGAAGCTTTCGAAGCGAATTAGAGAACCAAAAAAAAGTTAAGTGTGATTAATTATTAGTGTGATTTAAGTTTTAATTGGTGATAAGTAAATAAAGTGTCAAATTTTGGTAATTCAATCGGCAGTTTTTACAGTCGCGAACCCTAAGCTCGTAACAATATATTATTATATACCACCACCTTACTATATATTATTCCTGGCGTCAAATAGCAGTGAGTGCACTGCTGTGTTCCGCTTTGGAGAGTATAGAGTCTATATAATTACAGGCTGTGAGACCCTCCCGCTGCTCCGAGATGACATCGCATCTGTAGCCTTCTTTTGAAGGCTGTAAGTGTCGTGGACTACAGTAGACACCGTCAGGTGCAAGCACTATTAGTTTGTTTGTTACGCGTTTTATAAAAAAAATATCGTAAAAGAAATACTCTGTGGCACATAACTCAAAATCTCATAAAATACCAGAGTAAAAATAGTGCAGTAATCAGTCTGAGCCTCTAATATCTAAAGATCACGAATCAAAAAAAACGCTGCTCCAGTGTAAAGTGGAACACTTCGCACGCCCTTGGAATATTATTAAAGTGTAAAGTAAAGTAAAGTTACAGCCTATATACGTCCCACAGCTGGGCACAGGCCTCCTCTCATTTCTGAGAGGGTTTTAGGACAAGGAATAGTCCGCCGCGCTGCCCCAATGCGTGTTGGCGAACTTCACATGTCTTCGAAATATTATTTTTCTTATTTCTCAGACATGCAGGTTTCCTCACGATGTTTTCCTTTACCGCCGAGCACGTGGTAAATCAGCACTTAAAATTGCAATTAACAATTTCATTGGTGCCGGCGGGGATCGAACCCGGTTTACTCGCGTATTGGGAAATTTATAGCGAGCGCTAACCATCTCAGCTACCACGGCTCAATTATTAAAGTGTAACCCCATCATAATATTTTCCTTATCAACAAAACACATGTTAAATATTTTTTATACAGAATAAGGTCACAAACGAACACACAGTCCACGTGAAGTGGATGCTGTGGCCCATAAACATCTACATTTATTTTTCCTCGATTAAGAATCAAAATTCAGATGCGTTGTCTCCGGTTCTCTACCCTCACCATACGAAACACAACAGCATTAAGCCACTATTTGACGCTGGTATTCTGTGAATGCGTGGTCTCTCCCCGGTCGAGCAGACAAATTTGTACTACAAACATAATATACCTGCAGCATGGCTCTACCATGTATTTTCCAGGTCTAAAAATATTAGTGTTTCAAAAAACAGCACACGTTGATAAGCTGGGATAACTTTAGTAAGAACACTAGGTTATTGTTACAAAAGTATTATATGATCAAAATTGAATTATAAAATTTCCTTAAATTCATCCATACATACATATCAAGAACTTGTAAGTTCCTGATAAGTATACATGGACGACCTGTAGGTCAAGCTTATAAAGTGTGTAAAATAAGGCCTGTTCTTTTTCTTCATAATCACTTATTTTTCGATGAAATGAAATATAACTTCATTTTTCAACATAAGAAATTAAAATTTTGTTCATCACATGCCAAGAACCTACTACCATTTCAAAAAGAAGAGGAACTGGGAGAAGAAACGGCGAAAGAAATTCCGTACCTATCCCCTTTCAGTCTTTTTTAAAATGCGCATATATTGAATCAAAAGGAATAGACCATAGTAATAGTAAACAAAGCATATTCCATAAATAATATAAATTACAGAACAAAAAACCTAAACGTACCACCAAACCCAATCAACCAGTACAAGCAGCACCTGCGTCAATTCAATTGGTTATAGTCTAACATTATATGCACTGACTGATATGTTGAACTAAAAAAAAAATATGCACAAATATGAAGAATGCTCTATTTCAATAAAATTATTTCTTGCTCTTGATGAGATATAGAGGCTACATGATTATTACCAATAATAAGAGCGATTTGTTTACCTACTTACTTAGCTATAAATATAACTGTTGCGTTGAGAATTATCATACCTTACCTTTTCACAGGTCTTCCTGTTTACTGCAATATATTTAAAGTTATCAGTGTGACTGGATCTTGTATCTATATACTAGCACACTGGCCACACCCACTAATAGACTTAACAAAAGCGAACCCCACACGAACATCTGCAAATAGGTTAAAAAAATATATTTTGTTTATTTATTACACATGATTTTTTTGCAAGCTATGACTAAATTTCCAAAGGAGGTTCAGAATAGGTAATATAAGTGATTGGTGAAAAAATAAATAAAAACAAAATCTCAAACATTCTGTCCTTTTTATCTTTTAAATTCAGAATGCTTGGAAATGTATTTTATACGATTGTCATCCTAAATATCCAATGCCTACTATTTTACTGACCCCGCCCACATTTGTAAGGGTCGCTCAATTACAAATTTAGGCTCCCTGTCACGTGACTCCCCACGCCCTTCTCTTCAGTCAACCGTTATACCCCTAGGTACCTAAGTCCGCCCGGCCGACCTACAGCTGGCAGTGTTGACCGTGACCTCATTAACCTTTAGACTTTTATCTATGCCCAAAGTAAAGTCAAAATTATTGCATACATGGAAGTTCATTTGGGAGACACTTTGAGAAATAACCCTATGTAATTTCATATGATTATTAAAAAATATCTGTTAAATATATCTTTTAATTATTTCTTTTTTTCTACACAGAACAATTATTCAGCAAAATAATCATCCAAAAAAGAGCCATATGGCTTAGGGGCTAAGCGATAACCGAAAATTTCACAATACGCGAGCAGTCTGATTTTGATCTTGGCCGGCACCAAAAACTTTAAGTATTCACTTATTATGTGCTTGGCGGTAAATAAAAACGACGTGACGAAAAATATTTCGAAAACAAGTGAATCCCACCAACACGAGCTGGTGAGCAGCGCGGCGGGCTCATTGTTACATCATCTTCATCATCATTACAGCTCATTACAAGTCCACTGTATCCATCAACTTCCTACATTTCATAGAATACCAGCATAAAATAGCAGCTTATTGCTGTTGTGTTTCATATTGAGTGTAGAGCCGTTTTACTGGAATCGAGGCATTCCATCTTAGTCCTTAACGGTGACAACGCATCTGCATTTTGATTCTTAATCGAGGATAAATGTAGATGTCTATGAGCCACAGCATCCACTTACCATCAGATGGACTGTATGTTCCATTGTCACCCTTATCCTACTCCATCTCCGTTTGTCGTTATGAGGCTGTCACTCGAGAACCTCCCGCCAAATGGCTGTACGAGCTGCCACTTCAGCTTACTGATCTGATGGGCTATGTCGGTCACTCTGGTTCTACTGTGGATATCCCCATTTCTGAGTCTATCATGCAGAGAAACTCTGAGCATAAAACTATAGACTGAGAGTGAGACTGAGGTTCCTCATACGGGCAGCAGTGAAGGACCACATGCTACAAAACCTCTCAGAAATGTGAGGAAGCTTGTGGACATGTAACATAGACTGTTACTTTTATGCTTTCAGGTTCCATTCAAAAATAGCCATTAAACCATTTTGTTCTTTGGGTGTCATGGTGTTGAAACCATTCCGTTTATGCTAGACGTATAATATTTAGAGCAGCAACAAGCAGCAACGTCAAAGGTGCAAGATGTCTGGTACAGCAGCCATCAATAAAATATCAATAAAGCCCAATTTTTCATACAATGGGAGTAGCCCATGTTCAATAGTGAACTTTTATTGACTAATGAAAAAGAAGCGAAACCTATAACATTTTCCCTGCAAAGTATTAATTTTATATAATTTTAAAACTATTTAAAATTTAGAACAGACGCATAAGAATATAACAGGCAGACATAAATTTATTATAGTATATCTTCATATATATATAAATTATGTGTCATGTTGTTGTTTGTCCGCGATGGACTCCTAAACTACTTAACCGATTTTAATCAAATTTGCACAACGTGTGCAGTTTGGTCCAACTTGAGAGATAAGATAGTTTTTTTGCCCATGAGTGACACAATAATTTTTTTTGCGGATTTAAGAATTTTTACTAGGACATGACAAAGGGTCGTCAAAAAGGGCAGAACAACGTCTGCCTAGCAAGCTTGTATAAATATAAATTTATACTCTTAACATTATTATTGATTATTTCATTACGGCCTATCAAAAGTTGGCCCTAAAGGGGACATTTTGCCATTTGCCATATTTGGTAGACGAGTTTGCAACAGCAGTATTGTATGTAGCGTTGTTATTAGAAAGATGTTGCTGTCCAACACCATAACAGAATCCATCAACCCATAATGGCGATGATATTTTTTTATAGAATATGGGTGACAAACGAGCACAGTCCATCTGATAGTAAGTGGATGCTGTGGCCCATAGACATCTACATTTATCCTCGATTAAGAATCAAAATGCAGATGCGTTGTCACCCCTAAGGACTAAGATGGACACATACATACATAAACACTCACGCCTGTCACCCAGAGGGGTAGGCAGAGACTACGGACTTCCATTTGGCACGATCCTGACATACCTCTTTCGCCTCCTTTACTGGATGTAAAGGAGGCGAAAGATATATCTACGCATACATGCTCGTCGGTTAAGGGTACTTCTAACGTGGCCCATTTTCAAAATATCGCCAATTTGGTCGATAAACTTTTTCTAGGGCGTCCCTTCCCGACTCGGCCGTTCACATCTGCCATATAAATTTTCTTTGTCACTCTTTCCTCTTTCATTCTTTCTACATGATCAAACCACCGAAGCATTCCTTTCTTAATCCTGGTCACAACATCATCTTGCATATCACATTTATCTCTTATCACGCAATTTCTCACCCTGTCATTCAGATTCAAGCCTAGCATATTACTTAAAGTCCGCGTTTCTACAGCATTTATTCTACTTTCGTGCTTCTTCTGCCACACCCAGCTTTCACTACCATACATAAAAGTAGGGACTAACACAGCATTATGAATTACCATACGTGCCTTTTTTGACACATTCTGGTTCTTCACAATAGAGTGTAGTGCCCCATTCACTCTATTCCCTGCATTTACTCGTCGTTCTATATCCCTATCATATCTACCATCCCTGCTAAATACACATCCCAAATACACAAACTCATCCACTTGCTCAATTAACTCTCCTTCTATTCTTATTTCACATACCGTTTTGCTTTCTTCTCTTTCAAAAACGTCATTCCATCTTAGTCATTTCGTAAAAAAGAAATGACTAAGATGGAATGACTTGTTAATAGAATCAAGCGTTACTTTGCGGATTTCTATTATTCTAAAGATATAAAGACTTACTTGCTTTTTATTTTATTTTATCGAGCAGATGATTGCAAAGTATAAATTTTTTAATATCTTTAGGAATTATCTTGTTTCCAGTAGAAAATGGTCTCCGGATCTCTACACTTACCATACGAAACACAACAGTATTAAGCTGCTATTATAAGCTGGTATTCTGTGAGAGCATGGTTCCTCCCCGGTCGAGCCAACCATGGCTCTACCACGTATAAACCGCAGGAAACCGTGGAAATGAATTATAGAAATGCCGGAAAAATCTCGTTTTACCCGTGGTAAATGGTCGTATAACTGGTTCATTTATGTACCCAATCTAAGATACCCAGGACTGTGACAGAAAATAGCGTCAAACGTGCCATGGCCAACAATGGACTATTCACTGGCTAACAAACAGGGCCGTTTTAGACCGGCCTCTGTCCTAGAGCGGCCAAGTTTGCAAACCTTCAAAAAGTAAAAACTAAACTGAACCCTGAGCTGTTGAAACACATGTCTACATAGTATCAAATCAAAAAACATTCTTTGTTTCTCGCATGCAGTCCACAGGCCCTAGAGATTTTTCCCATAATATTCTCTTAAAGTAAAGTCAGAACTGATTAAAACTACTTTTATGGAATTTATCGTGTTTTATTTATATTAATTTTAATACCACATGTAGCCAATCTTGTCTGTGACACCTCTGACATAAGGTAGTACAGCAGGCACACGCTCGACTGTGGCCGGCTTCACTCGGTCACTGTGGCGGAGGCGCGGGACCCGAAGCTTGTTGTAATTAAAAAGCTGAAGGTACTCCGGGTTAACTTTGACATCGGGACGTCAGTCACCTCAGTCCCCCGTGACCATGGGTGCTGGAAAGCACCCGCAGGTCGGGTATTAAAATTAATATAAATAAAACGCGATAAAATCCGTAAAAGTAGTTTTAATCAATGTATAGTGTTCGCGTAAATATAGTAAGTCAGAACTGCTTAATGATTTTACTACATGTCTCATAAGCAATAATCTTACATCATTTATTCATTCATTCATTAAAGCATATCAAAAGTCAACCCCCATACATAGGTAGGGCTCACCTGTAGAATGCCTTATAGGGAGGATATTTGCATAATATATTTATATTTATATTAATAATATATTTATATTATTAATATATATTCCATAATTGCCATGCTGCCAGGCAGTCAAACTGCATTTCATTTTTTATTTTTACTTGTTATCAGGAAGATGCTATTGCCCATCTACAGTTTTAGTTTCATTTTCCATTGTCACCTCTTACCACAACCACAGGATAATATTATGGTGGATTTTTAAATATGTATTTAATATTAGATTGAAAAAGGGAACAAATTTGCAACAGTTTTATAGAGATTAAATTTACATTAATTCATTAACAATCATGTCAAAATTATTAAGTTACTCTCACTTTAGCTCTAGAAGGTTTTTTATCTGGCGATGATTCGGGCTTACGGTGGTGTACAGCGCCCAGCATGCGCTGGGCGAGACGTCTCTCAACAGATCTGTCCCTGGTGGCCTTCAGTTCGCAACGCTGAAGCTCCTTACGGGCCCCGGAGTCCTCAGGTGCGGCAGCAGCTGCAGCTTTGGCTGCTTCCAAAGCCTCTGAGTTTCGACCCATCGCCGATAGAATTCGGGACTTGCGATAAAGTGCCTTTGCATTCTTAGCTTGACAAGTCAGAACTCTTGTCACAGCCTGAAAAGCATTTTTAAATAAAGTAAATATTAAGAAATAGGTTACCATACAAAGAGCTTAAACAAAGATGTCATCATTATCCATACTTGGTAGAGTTACGGTGCAGCTATATTATAGTTACAGCATGAATGGGTCGGCTCGACAAGGGAAGGACTACGCTTTCACAGAATGCCAGCGTAATATAGCATCTTAAAACTGCTGTCTTTCTTATAGTGAGCATAGAGAACTGGGGACCCTTTTTACTGGAAACGAGGCTCTCCACCCTCAGGTTCTAGGTCCTAGTCCTCAGGGGTGACAACGCATCTCAACGCATTTTGATTGTTAACTGAGGATAGATTTAAATGTCTATGAGCCACAATATCCACTCGACATCAAGTAGATTGTGTGCTAATCTGGGTGACAAACCATTATTATTCTCTAAAAAAAATCTATCGGAAAATTTAAGGCTTCAAATATGTTTCCTCTTCAAGATTTACATAGACGCATACGCATGATGCATAAAGAGAATTTTAAATATCATGATAATATAACAAGCCTCAAAGCTGTTTGCCCAATGTCTATGTGTCTCTCCTTATGAAACCAAATGATACTCAATACTTGGTTACCCAATAAAACATTCATCAATTAGTGTAGGACTTGCAAAGAAAGGTATTCGATAAATACAATTTTAAGAAATGAAGAGATTTTATCACCTGTAATGCTGCATCATAAGCACCAGCCTTTAATTGAGCCGCAGCCATGTTGTTATGGACCCTAAGACGTTCCTCCAACAGGTCTTGCAGAGCATCTGAGGTAGGGGCAAAATCACCAGAGGGTGTGGGATCTGATATACCACCCTCACTTTCATCTAATACGTCAAGTGCGCGACGGTATAGCTGAATAGCTAGTTGTGACTCACCACGTCCATACCACCAGTTACCTCGTGTACGACGACGGGTACTAAAAACAGTTGATAAGTTAAATCCATTCGTTATTTTTAGAAAATAAGAAATAAAAATATAAATTTCTTCGCGCTCTTCAATCCAGGTAAGACACATCATTGTATTTGTTTAGCGGAAGGTTGCGAAGAAATTTATATTTTTATTTTTTATTATAATGGATTTCCGCAAAGTAACGCCTGATTCTATCAATTTTTAGAAAATCTTAAAAATGAGCAAACAATGAAACCCTAAGTTTATTAAGGATTCAAATTGCTACCAATACATTCAAATTTCCGTTTATTGGCGGTGTGAGAATATCCACTATCCCATGTTATCCCACGGGCGTCGTAAAAGGCGACAGGTGGGAAACAAATCAGATGGCCAGCAGTCTTTCTAATAACTAAATATATAAATAACTGGGTTGCCAACCAGCTCGCCAAGCGTGGCAACTATGTACTTTAGTAGGTGGTAACAGTTTTTTTTTCGATAAAAAGAATATTAACAATCTTATAAACATTACTAATATTCACCTCAACCACTCGTGGTAAGCTTAAATTGCTTGTGTTACGAGTGGTTCACGCCAGTAGTCGAATGGCGGATTCGAACCCACGACCTTTTTGAGTTCGCGGTCTGCGCCCTGCCATTAGGCTACTGTCGCTTCAAGTAACATTAAAATTAAAATTCTATAAGTGGAACAACCTGAACTGAATCTCTGAATCTGGAACTACCTCACAGACAAATACTAATTCAACCTAAATGTTTATAGTTCAACTACGTACCCAATTTCCATCCGCTCAGCCATAGACAAGGTCTCATGTTCAGGTTCTTCTGCCCAGTCGTGCAGCTCAAGTTTGACTTCCAGCCATGTATCTGGTCCGATTACTGGGCCATCATATTTAAGTCCATCAACCTCACCTACTAAGCCCAAGCTGTCACCAGGTTTTAAACCATAATCTCCATAACCAAAACGTGGAGCCATATAGAGAAGACAAGCCTCTCCTTTATACATAAGGGTCAATGCTAAATCTAATCCTTGAAGGACCTGAAATTGATTTAGTTTATCATTAAAAACATTTTGTATTTATGTGTAAATATAAATTTATTGACACATTTTATCATAGCTAAGTGCCATGTAAGTTAGGAAAGCTGTAATGAAGTTTTTGTTTGTTAAAAAGAAATACAAAGGCTAAAGATGGAATTATTGTGTTGGAACATGTCGTCAGTTCCATACATTTAGTATGATTAGAATTACATTACTAAAGTACCACAGTTGTGTCGTGACGACGATCACTTGATTCCGATCAGCGACAACGGTAGTGAGGGTTATGATATGTTATAACTCTTCACACTAGTAGTATGTTAATATGTTTCTGAGAAACTCGCGCAATACTAACGCAGTTAACTAGCCACAGAATGGACGTTTGCATTTATTTGTGGACAAGATGTCCGACGAACCTATTGAACTCGTTCGAAAATTCGAAGTGTAATCCAAAATGTAAAGACTACAAAGATCACCTATTAAAACTGCAGCATGGAAAGAAATTGCTATGTACATTCTATGATTTAAATTTTAATTAATATTTTCAAAGTCGCATATCGCTTCGCGTCGGTTAACTCTCGCACTTCAAAGGAAGCAAAGCGTTTTATCGCGATGAACTTCGCTCGTGCGGCCACACTTTAAACCGCTCACAGACATCGTGCGTAGCGGGCGTGTATATTTAAATTAGGATTTACAACGTATTTTCGACACTGACAATTTTTAGTAGTAATAAATAATTTGATGAGACATTTTGAATAAATAATGCAGACGTCTAAAGCTGTCCCTGTTGCCAAAAACGTTGTAAAAAATAATTATTCGATGTCATATAATATAGAGTAACCGCAGTGTTTTATACGTGATAGAGCCATGCTGCAGTTATATTAGTAGTATAGTTGCAGCACGAATGGGTCGGCTCGACCGGGGAAGGACCACGCTCTCACAGAATACCAGTGTGAAATAGTAGCTTAACGCTGCTGTGTTTCTTATGGTGAGTGTAGAGACCGGAGACCCTTTTTACTGGAAATGAGGCATTCCATCTTAGTCCTCACGGGTGACAACGCATCTGCATTTTGATTCGTAATCGAGGATAGATGTAGATGTCTATGGGCCGCAGTAACTACTTACCATCCATCAGGTGGACTACGTGCTCGTTTGTCACCCTATCCTATAAAAAAAGTGTCCATTTTGTGTTTGAACCATCGAAGCCTTCAGCCTTCTCTGTAGGCTGAAGGAGAAATTTTATCGCCGGATTTCTATCGCGATGTGTGTGGCCTAGGCATAAGAATAACTGCTTTTACATAATAAATTAAACATATTATGATTTTTGATTTGATTGTAAGTTATGAAACAAAAACTCTAATGATAAGAAAATTTTCATCACTCTTAATTCTCATTTATAACAAAAAATAACAACAACTGCACAATATACAAGAAATTTCTAGATACTCATATTGTGTTTAAAAAAACTATGTTTATTTACTTACTTCATTATCACCTAAGTATATTTTAACTTGATCCCTCTTTTCTAAAACATCTCCATTACCATCCTTAATTTTAATTTCATAACTAATCCTGCAAATATCACTTCTTTGTGGCCTTAAACCTTCTAATTCATCACCCTGTTTTATTATCTGTAAAAATATGATACAATGTTACAACTAGTATCATCTACCGTACATTCGGCCTTCGGCAAAAATCAGCCGAAGAAAAGCCTAAGGCTTGCATAAAAAACCAAAAAAAAAAATTGTAATTACATCTGTGTGGCATTATATTTTACCATTAGGATAATTCCAAATGTCAATTTGTATACAATACAATATTTGTGTTTTTAAAATCATTATTCTTGTGTTCATTACTTCTTCATTTTTAAATTATTATTGTGTACTCCTTTAGTCTGTCTTGTGTACTTATAGAAAAGCCCAGTAAAGAGTGTAGCTGTAAAGTCAATTCTAAGAAAACTCATATATATTGATTTTACTAAATAAATGAGTTTTCTAAGAATTGATTATTATTGAAATTTTTTAAAGAATTGACTATTATTGAATTATTGATATATGAAAAAAAATCGGTATACCATAATAAGATAACAAAGTAATTATTATTGTTTTTAAAATATTTTTAATGTTTTACAATTTTTCAATATTATGATTTTTAATATTATCCCTGTGTCCTTTGTCAGCAAAAGTAAGAAAAAATTGAGAACACCCCCTCCGCTACTAAGCCTGCTTACATTTTTTGGCCTAAGAGGTATTTGTGAATTAAGAGGACTAGAAGCTTGCTATGAGAAATAATTTACCATACTTTATCTGACTTTCACTATTTATAGCTTATACTCGTATACTGGTCCAAGATTGTCTAGATGCCTATATAACATTCCTAGCACCACTCAAAAAAAGTGTAAAACTAGTTGTAAACCTAACATTGAGCAGAATATCTTTACGTAAATAATAGAAAACATTTATAAGTTCTTCCTGATCAGCTCGTAAAACACCACTGCTGGCCAACAGCCTCTCTAATTTAGGGATCACTTACCTTAATTGTCATACTTAGCAGGCAATTTGATTTTTTGTCGGTTTGAGTATTTTTGATTGGTGTAAACAAGATGGTTAGTGCTACTGTTACATCGGCTGGTTTCTGCAACTCCACGACTAAGTGCATATTTTGCGTGTGCGCAGGAATTAATGCCATTCAAGCCACCCTGACTCCTCAAGAATCTTATCATCAAGAAGAATAAAATGCTTATGATAGAGTGGACAGGGATGTGTTATGGCAAACGCTGAACTCATTTGGGTTGAGCGCTGGGTTGATACAGGCGTTAAAGTCTCTTTGTAGGGACTCTAGTGCTTGTGTTAGGATCAACAGGGTCTACTGGGACTGGTTTGCCATGCACAAAGGTGGCAGACAGGGCTGCGTACCTTCCCCGTGGCTGTTCAACATATTTATGGAAAGTTGTTTAGAAATTTTGAAAGTTGAAGAATGCAGGTTAAGAATGGGTGAGTTAACCATCAAATGCCTTTTGTACGCCGATGATCAAGTCATATTTGCGTCGTTGTGCAAGTGATGGTTACATTAATGAACAGGTCATTAAAAGAAAGGGGAATAAAAGTAAACGCAAGTAAGACGAAAGTTGTGGTTTTTGAAAGAGAAGAAAGTAAAACGATATCATCATCATCATCATTACAGCCCTTCACAAGTCCACTGCTGAACATAGGCCTCCCCCAAGGTATGCCACAAAGCACGGTCCTGAGCCACCTGCATCCATCGACTTCCTGCATGTCTTACCAGATCGTCACTCCATCTAGTGGAGGGTCTCCCTACACTTCGCCTACCGCTAAGAGGCTGCCACTCGAGAACCTTTTTTAACGGTTGTCGCTTCCTCGAGCTATATGGCCGGCCCATTGCCACTTCATCTTACTAATCCGTTGGGCTATGTCGGTCACTCTGGTTCTACTGCGGATATCCTCATTTTTAGTTTATCATGCAGAGGAACTCTGAGCATAGCCCTCTCCATAGCTCGCTGAGCGACCTTGAGCGTCTTCATACGAATAAATACAAAACGATATGTGAAATAAGAATAGAAGGGGAGTTGCTCTAACAAGTAGATGAGTTTTTATATTTGTGACGTGTTGGTTGGTTGTCTCCATCTATGCTGGTTCAGCAGGGATGGGAGACAAATACAGACAATAAGGATATAGAACGACGAGGATTTTATCAAAAGTACACCTATACATATTATCGAGTGAGTTAGGCATTCAACCATTGTTCGTAAGAAGAAAATATTTACCGTATAAATTCTGTATAAAAAACATGTCTTGAATAGATAATGAAGCGATTAAAATACTGAATGATCTTAGTTCTGTTATTAATAATAGATACTGGCACAATAAAAATAAACCATTATGTTTACTTGCATACAACTGTAAACGAATATTCACCATTCTTATACATTACAAATGTTTAAACTTAATATTTGGGTATACTACTCTGTGTAAAAAGTATCGGGAATATGTCAATAAAAAGACCCGCGTAAAAGAGGTCGTTCTAATTTTTTTAATGCATGTTGGTAGCACTGCACTGATTTAGCGCGCAAAGTTTGAGCGGGATCTGTCATTTAATTTGTTTTAAATTTAAACTACACTTTTTGTTGGTCATAGTTTTAGAGTTCTCGGCGATTTTTACAATGGAAAATATTGTTGAACAAAGAGTGTGCCTTAAATTTTGTGTTTCGAATGATATTTCATGTGGTGAATCACTAAAAATGTTGCGAAATACCTACGGCGAATCGTGTATATCGAAAACAAGGGCTTATGAATGGTATAAGGCTTTTAAAGAAGGCCGAGAAGTAGTAGTAGACTTGCCTCGTTCTGGTAGACCTTCAACCGCTACGACCAAAGAAAACATCGACAAAATCAAGAAGCTAGTGCTCGAAAATCGACGTATGAGTCTGAGAGAGTTGGCTAGTGAGGTGAACATATCTTTTAAGTCCGTCCACAACATTCTCATTGACATTTTAGGCATGAAAGGCGTCGCCGCTCGACTAGTTCCAAAAGAGCTCAATTTGGTTCAGCGCAGCGAAAGCATGTCGCTGAAGACATGGTTTCCCGAGCTTCTACGGATCCGACCTTTATGAAACGTATAATAACTGGCGACGAGACATGGGTTTATGAGTACGACATGCAAACAAGCCAACAGTCTTCAGAATGGCGTCTCGAAAACGAGCCGAAACCCAAAAAACCGCGGCAAAGTCGCTCCAAAATCAAGGTGATGCTAACAGTTTTTTTTTGACTACCGTGGTGTGGTTCACTCCGAATTCCTTCCAAAGGGAGAAACAGTGAATAAAGAATATTACTTAGGCGTCATGAAGCGTTTGCGTGAGAGAATCCGCCGAAAACGTCCAGATTTGTGGCAACACAACTCATGGATGCTGCACCATGATAATGCATCATCACACACAGCTATTATAGTGAAAGAGTTTTTAGCGAAAAATTCAACAAAAGTTCTCGACCAAGCACCGTATTCACCTGATATGGCTCCGTCTCACTTTTTTTTATTTCCAAAGTTAAAATTACCACTTCGAGGAAAACTTTTTGAGTCGATAGAAGCCATAACAAAAAATTCGCTAAATGAGCTAAAGGCCATACCGCAAATAGCCTATGAAAAATGTATGGAAGACTGGGTGAAGCGTTGGAGATGTTGTATTGCAAGCGATGGGGCCTACTTTGAAGGCGATAAAATAAATTTAGATGAATAATTTGTATTTTTTGTTTTATTGACAAATTCCCGATATTTAGTACACAGAAGGTATACCATTCAAGTGAATTTAGATTGTATTCAAAAGAAGAAAAACAGTCATGAAGCTGTATCTTAGAACCAATGTATTAAAGGAATTAGATGAAAAATATGTTAATTGGCTGATGGGTCCAAGAACCGCTTAGGAGTTGCTTATTGTCAACCTAAATAAAAAATTAGAGCTATGTTTAGAACAGAACTAAGACTATCAATAATGACGATGGAACTCATTGCAATATCCAAAACTTTAAAACATATTAACAATTTAAGTGGACAAAATTTTGACAAACACTTAGCTTGATATATCTCTGGTTATAGCAGAGATGCACCGAATGTTAATGAGATATGAAACCAGTTATATGATTACAGTAGTTGATAAACATAAAATTGCAATGGGTTCCATCGCATATAGGTTTAAAGGGAAACGAAGAGGCTAACCTATTAGCAAAAGCTGCTTTAACGCAAGAAATCAAATTAAATATTCTATTAGTTTACATGGAAACCTTGACAAAATTCAAAAACCTTTGTTATGATAAATTTAGAGAGTAATTCAACAAAAGAAGCAGGGGTCTTTCTTTGCCTTCTACCCTTGGGGGCGGGTTTGCTTCTCGCTGGACGTTCCCAACGTTGTTGCTGATTCTGTCGCTGATGTGGTACTTCAGGGTATGGAACTTTTTATTCCTTCCTCTGTGGTGCCCATCGGAGGCAAATCTCAGCCATGGTTTGGTAGCTCATGTAAAATAGTATCATGCTATAAGCAGGAGTGCTACCAAGCCCGGGCTGACGCATCAACGTCCCGGGATGTAAACACCAGCGCTCTAACCCTTTCAGAACGGCTTGTACTAATCATGCGTTGATGTTTAAAAAATTGTACTGATTACTGAATTTTAGTTTACCGTATGGAAACGACTTCGATCGTTTTTGCGTTAATTTCGCCGTATAATGCGGAGGGTTGTGTGTGAGTAGAGCATATTAGTGGCGCGTCGTGACGTGTTCAAGATTACGTTCACTTTGTGGATCGCGACGGTCGACGTAAGTAAATTATTTTTCATTATAACTTATCAAAATAGTTAATTTTAATGTTCACGTACAATAATGTTAAATAATCCTAGCAACTTTACAAGTTTTTACTATGGTAACCGGCCCGCGAAATTTGAACGCACGATCGTGCGTTGTCGTTTTTAATTGTTTTCCTTAAGTTAAATATTCATACCAATAACCTCGCATCATTTTTTCAGGACAACCTCTAAACTACGAGTTGTTACAAAATGTGCTTGGAGATGGGTGTCAGTCAGACCTGGACATATCGGATGAGGAGACAGAATCGGCTGTCAATGTACATCGACTACTAGATGATGAAGGTGATATACCATCAGATATTCCACCAGGTAACCATAACAGCGACAGTGAATCAGATCAAAATATGACTCCGACAGAGCTACAGCACAGAAATCAGGAGAACTTACCCCCACCTGCAAACTCCTGCCACCTCGAAATGCCTAATAGTCATCAGGCACAAAAAACCTAGAATCTGAAAAGCTATTACTTTTACTGATGTGGAGCATAATTTTTCTTCTCAACCGGAACCCTCTGAAATACTGCAATACCTTTCTATATATTTCAATGAATATTTTGTCCAAAAACATCGCACACTCCACAATTTTGTACCACCCGCGTAAAACTGGTTCAGTCTTAAGCACAACCTCTCAAGAGATGCGCAAATTATTTGGTATACTTTTATTGGTGGGCTGTATACCATACCCATGAATTAATATTATGTACTGGCTTACATGTATGCGCCTGGAAATAATCACTAGTCAAATGCCAAGATTTCTTATTAAGTAATAACATGCACGTAGTACCCACAGATGAACCACCTTCAGGAAATTCAAACCCTTTGTGGAAGGTACGGCCCATTCTCGACGCTGTTTAGAAGGCTTCCTTGTTACTCAAAAGGGTGGCACGTGAATAATCAATCGATGAACATATTATACCTTTCACAGGAAAACGTAAATTGCGAGTCTTAGTAAAGAATAAACCGAGACCACTCGGATTAAAAACTACATCGTTACAACAAGTGACGGGTTAATTTTAGCTCGTTTCGGTTTTATTTATTTAACTACCATTTAAGTATTGATTTTTGTTGTCTAGAATGACTTTTTATTTTGAAGATAATAGTACTTAAGATAATAATTATTATATTATTGTTTGTTCATTATATAAAAGAGACTGATTTATGTAGAAGTAGCAGTAATTTGTGTAAAAAGACCAAAAATTCATTGAAATAGAAGTTAAAATCAAAATACTGTGTTATAAAAAGTAATACTTCCTTTAAAAATAACTGAATAAATATAATAGAAAACATTTTTTTACAGTTTTATTTCCTTCGCACGATCGTGCGTTAGCATACTTAAAAACGAGAGCGCACGTACGTGCGGTGGGGGGGGCTACAGCGGAATTTAAGAAGGGGGGATTTTTTCTATTATTTTTTCTAAATACTTTATCTATTGTATATCTAGAATTTAAGGTAAAATTTTTGAGAAGCGGGAGAATTTTTCGTCGTTCTGAAAGGGCTAAAAAAGAAGTATAATTCCGCCTCTAGGTCCTTCAAAAGAGTCATTGCCAAGGCAAAGTCAGAGCACATAGGCAGAATTGGCGAGAAACTAGTTCGCCTTCCTTCTGGAACCCGTGCATTCTGGTCTCTCACCAAGGCTGTCCAGGACAATTTCTGTCAGCCATCTCTTCCATCTCTGCACAAGGAGGACGACTCACTGGCCCATACCGCAAAGGAGGAAGCCAATCTGCTAGGCTCTTTCTTTGCGTCCAACTCGACTCTCGATGACAGGGGGAGTACGCCGCCGACCATGCCGCGGTGTCAGTGCTCCATGCCGGAAGTGCAGTTCACTCAGCGCTTAGATCGCAAAGCACTCCTCTCCCTGGACATCCACAAGTCGAGTGGGCCTGACGGAATCCCCCCAATTGTGCTGAGGAGGTTTTAACGCGTCTTTTTCGGTACTCATACTCCCTAGGAGCAGTCCCAAAATCATGGAAGACGGCTTTAGTCCACCCGATCCCTAAAAAAGGCGACCGCTCAGACCCGTCCAACTACCGGCCTATCGCCATCACCTCCTTGTTCTCCAAAACAATGGAGTCCATTGTAAACTGCCAGCTCATGAGGTACCTTGAGGATCACCAGCTGATTAGTGATCGCCAATACGGTTTTCATCGTGGTCGATCAGCTGGTGATCTTCTGGTCTACCTAACTCATAGATCGGCGGAAGCAGTAGAGTCCTTGGGGAAGGCATTGACCGTTAGTTTGGACATTGCAAAGGCCTTCGATAGGGTTTGGCACAAAGCGCTCCTTTCGAAGCTCCCTTCATATGGGTTTCCCGAGAAATTGTGCAATTGGATCACCAGCTTTCTTGCAGATCAGAGCATCTAGGTCGTTGTAGACGGTGCAAGCTCCAATTACAAGCCTACCAATACTGGTGTTCCACAAGGCTGCGTGCTATCGCCAACGCTGTTTCTTCTGCATATCAATGATATGTTGTAAACCTGTAACATTTATTGTTGACACATTGATGACAGCACTGGTGATGCTCTGTACACCGACCGTGCCAATATTTCTCGGGAAAACGTCTCCGATTACCGGGACAAACTTGTATCTGAAGTCGAGTCTTTGCTGAACAAAGTCGGACGAAGTCGGACTGGGGGCGACTAAATCTAGACCAGTTTAACCCTCAGAAGACACAAGTTTGCGCGTTAACCACCAAAAAGAACCCCTTAGTCGTATCTCCTCAGTTTCAAGGCACTCCCCTTGTTGCCTCAGCCAGTATCGGAATCCTCAGGGTCGACATATCGAGTGATGTGCAGTTTCGTGGTCACTTGAAAGAGAAGGCCAAATTGGCCTCAAAAAAGCTTGGCGTGTTCAGCAGAGCGGGACATTATTTCATGCCGGCACACCGCCCGCAACTTTACAAGGCGCAGGTTCAGCCGCACAAGGAATACTGTTCCCATCTCTGGTCTGGGGCTCCCCAGTGCCAGCTCCTTCCACTTGACCGCATCCAGAGCAGAGCGGCTGGAATAGTCGACGACCGAGGGTTTTCCGATCGGCTCGATTCACTGGCGCTGCGAAGAGTTGTTGCATCTCTTTGCATTTTCTTTCGCATTTTCATGGGCGGCGGAAGTCACATTAGGTGAGCCGCTGCCCGTTTGCCTCTTCTATAAAAAATAAAAACCGGCCAAGAGCGTGTCGGGCCACGCTCAGTGTAGGGTTTCGTAGTTTCCCGTCCGTCACAATAAGTGTTCCCACTTATGAGTTTAAAGGTGGGTATCCATTATGTTCGCGCTCCTGCAACTGCTACCGGTAGTGGGTACTGTTGTTTCCATCCAAGTTCAAAATGATTTTCCTAGAAAGTCCTTATAAAGTTCTACTTTTCAGATTTTTTTCATATTTTCTAAACTTATGGTTCAAAAGTTGGAGGGGGGGACACATTGTTTTTTACTTTTGGAGCGATTATTTCCGAAATTATTGACATTATCAAAAAATGATTTTAGTAAACCCGTATTCATTTTTAAATACCTTTCCAACAATATATCACACGTTAGGGTTAAAATTAATAAAAAAATCACTTCCCACTTTAAATATAGGGGGGCTACCCTAATAAAACATTTTTTTCCAATTTTTATTTTACCACTTTGTCGGCGTGATTGATACACATATTGGTACTAAATTTCAGCTTTCTAGTGCTAACGGTCACAGAGATTAAGCGAGGACGGACAGACAGACATGGCGAAACTATAAGGGTTCCTAGTTGACTATGGAACCCTAAAAAAGGAATATGGTATAAAACAATTCAGTCAGCCTCTTTGGATACCGTGATATAATAATATAGAAATAAATAGAAACCATATAATTGTTACTCATCTACTACCCCAATAAAAAAATTGTATTTTTGATGAAAAACTAGATTAGCCCAATTGCAATATTTGTCACATTATAGGAGATGTCAAACATATGCTAGTAGAATGTGTCAAATATCAAAGGGAAAGGGTTAGTCTGGTGCAAAATTTTTTTTTTAATTTGTGTGAAACAGGTTGGTTTTTGAGTACACTGGCGAAGCCACACACACGGCGGTAGCAAAATCATTAATTTCTACATTCTTACCACATTCATTCCCCCTTTCTAAATACTTACTTAGTATTTGTGTAACAGGGAAAAGGTAAGTTATGATAAGGCTGACATATCTTTTTAGAATAAAAGCCTTTTTAAATAAAGATAGATAATTTAAAAAAATACAGGTCCGAACCAACCTTCATAAACAAACTTTGTCGAACAATAATCGATCTTACACTTGTAACTAAAGGAGCAGCTAAACTAATTATGGAATGTCATGTGTCGATAGAGGCTTTATGCTCAGACCATAGATGGAATCTGTTTCATATTGCAGGTCGATATTTCTGCTACACCACCATGAAGAAATCCCTGCAAAACGGACCTTAATAGGCTGAAGTCTCCGCCTGCGGGTTTTGAGGGTACAAAAACTATAACAGATCAGTCGCTCCTAGAGGAACCATGTCCAGAAATCACTCCACCAAGGCATGCTAAGATAAAGAAAGTATCATCTAAACTTTCCCGTTTCTCGTATGCACTATATGAACTTAAAAAAGTTACAGATTCTAGAACAGCCACGTACTATGCTTATGCCCATGCATGGCTCAAGTACGGCATTTTACTGTGGGGAAACAGCACAGACGTAAATAAATTGTTTATTTTACAAAAAAAATGTATCCGAATAATTACAAACATAGACAGCACTGACAGCTGTAAACCCTACTTTATTTCACTAAAAATATTAACAATTACATCTATATATATACTAGAAGTATGCACATTTGTTAAAAAGAATATGCACCTTTTTTCAATATACTCCCGGCCTCATTTTTTACGTCCTAGTATAAAATTAGCTCCACCTATCACAAAATTACAAACAGTTAAATCAGGACCCCATGGTATGTGTGTAAAAATTTATAATAAAATTCCCAAATGCCTACAAAAAGAAGAATCGTTGTATAAATTTCAAAGAGAGCTTAAAAAATATTTAATTGAAAAAAGTTTCTATTCGTTGTCAGAGTATTTCGGTGAAAAATCATAATTGTTTATTTTGAATATGTATACCTCTTTTATATCGTTGTAAATATTGCAAATGTTTATTAAACCTAAAAGTAATGTAGTAGTTTAAGTAAGTAGTTGAAGTAAATAAAATAAAATTAGTCTTTCTAAATTGATAAGAATAAATTGATATATAACATAATATAATATAATATTGCTACACCCTATCAGGGCTCATGTTTGGTTTTAATATATCCAACTTAAGAACTATTTATGTAACCACATGAACGCAATAAAATGTTTGAGTTTGAGTTTGAGTTTAAAAAGCAACCGTGGTGGGGTAAAGAACTAGATAAAAAACGTAAGAAGATAAGAAAAGCCCTAAATAGGGTCATGAATACCTTAATCAATGAAGACTATACAAAAACTACTATACAAAAAAGCTAAGTCTGAATACAACAAATGTATCAGGTATCGACGCTCGACTGGGTGGCGTAAATTTTGTGGTAACATAGAAACCTGTGAACAAGCGAATCGGATAAGTAAAATCCTAGCTAATAAAACATGTCAGGATCAATCTTTCTAAAGAAACCCGATGGAAGATACTCAACATCGCCGAATGAAACCCAACGCATCCTAATTGAAACCCACTTTCCAGGTTGCTGCATAACTCAGGGACTGGAATTTAGTACAGAGTGGCAACAATGGATAAAATCCATTGGGCCATTCAGTTCTTTCCCTATAAGGCGGCAGGAACTGACGGCATAGGTATACCCGACACTCATACAATGGGGGGGAGGGGGTTAAGCCCTAATAGTCAGACTTGTTGCTATAATGGGCATGTCTGGCTCTTAAATATGTTCCTAGGGGATGGAGGGAAGTGAAAGTTACATTCATACCTACCTTGCTGGCAACGCACCTGCAATTCCCCTGGTGTTGCGGATGTTCATGGGCGGCGGTAGTCACTTAACATCAGGTAAACCGTATGCTCGTTTGCCGCCTCTTCTATAAAAAAAAACAAAGTAATATGTCTAGGCTCCTTCATAGACATAGAAAGTGCTTTTGACAGAACAAACTTCTTTAGCAAGGTGCACTAAGTAGGCATGCATAAACATGCTCAGTACACGAACAATAAATAATTGCTAGTGAATCTCACTCAGATCAAGAAAGACTGCCCGCAGGGTGGGGTTCTTTCACCCCTCCTGTGGAATATGGTCATTAATGAACTTATTAGCAAATTAAATGCCAATCAATTCTACACAGTAGGTTATGCAGATGACCTGACAATACTAGTTCCTCGAAAGACAGCAAGCATGGTGTGCGACCTGACCCAAACGGCTCTTCGTATAGTGGAGAGATAAGGAATATGACTTAACCGTTAAACCAAATAAAACGGCTCTTCAGTAATGTTCACACAAAAACAAATGCTGAATGGGTTGGTTTTAGTAATCTGCTGCACGATTTAAATGATTATTTTAGCTTTAGTTGACAGGCAATGATGCTATAGATTACCATTTAGCTGCTTTTTATGCCGGAAATCTTTATTTTTCGAGATATCGATAGTTAAAGTTTTGAGGTTATATCGGGTTGGCTAGACATCCGGTACTTGATTTTGATAATGTTTTTAATCTAGGAGGCTTGTTAGGGTTAATCTTAAAAGTATTACACTGTTTTTAGATGTCGGAAATGCATTTTGAATTAATTACGATAAAAACAAATTTCACCAAAAATAGTGTAATATGTCAATTTGTTCTCGTATTATGAAGTAGATTTCCGATACTTGATTTTTTAATTATGTTTTCAATTTAGGAGGATTGTCAGGGTTAAGCTCGAACCATTTACACTGTTTTTGGATTTCGGAAATGCGTCTTGAATTAATTACGATAAAAATAAATTTCACTTTTAATTATTATTTTTTTTTTTTTTTATGTAATAATTATGTCAGACAATCCACTTGTGGCTGGAGATGGGACTTATATATCTAGAACAAATTGAGTTGCAGTGGAGAGCAGTCAAGAGGTTTTTCAGAAAACAAAATTATAACAATTCACATTACATTATTTCATTTACCACTCTAGTAGCAGAGTTAAGAGCAACTAGACTTTATAGATAAAATTGGTCGTATCGTTTCTAAAACCGCATTAGCATACCCCGACTTCATGTAGTTTTGTCTGCCCTACCCCTAGAATGTTTTTGTAAAGCCGTAGGCATGGAGGGAGAGCAGCCCCTGCCCGCTGTAGCAAATCGCAGGCACCTAAGGGAGCCGTAGCGGCTGAGGCTGGTCACCGAAGGCGACCAACAAGCCGAAGCTGCAGAGGCGAGCATGGGTGCCAGATATTTGCTACGCAAGGGCGAATGGGCTGCACTTCCCACAGTGCCGAAGCCGTTGGAGAAGTAACTGCGTCAATATTCCTGTACATAAAAGTGAGGTTATGATTTTACAAAAAAGGGGGGTTTCCGGTACTATCCCCTTTTAGGGGAAGGTTCCTACCCCTGCCCCCCACTTGGCGACCATATATTCATGTGGCAGATTACTAAAAAAATTCATAAAAAGGGGGGTGGGGGGGTTCTGGCATTTAATTCTTTTAGGGGGAGGTTCCTACCCCTCCCCCCATCTATCCGCTCACTAGGCGACCATAAATTTATTAAATTACTAAAGAAATACCTGCTGAATAACTATCATCTCCCATTCAGGCAATGCAAAAACATGATTGGCAAATGATGGGGTCTGATGCCAAAAATTATACAGTGGCTGTACAAAACTGTAATTCGGCCCATGATCACATATGGCACTCTAGTATGGTGGACCAAAACTAATGAAGCCACCACTATAAAAAAGCTTCAGCGTTACCATTGATTGGCATGTATAGCTGCCACAGGTTGATTTTTTTTTTGATTTGTTGATTTGGGAAGATTTCATGGCTCGAATAATTGCATTATCCTTGCCCAGACGCAAAATACGCCCTTAGACGTGGAGTTACAGAAAACAGCCCATTGTTCATCTTATCTTATCTTAGAACATCCACAGGACGAAATGGGGTGATTAGATTATTTTACACCGCCACCACATGACATTTAATAATGAAATAATGACATCGTTTTAGCACATAAAATAATAGTACAAATATACATACAAGGTGTGCTAGAAGAGAATATTTTAGCACTATTAAACCAAAACTTCAGCTTAAAACTGATTTCTGGTTGGACACTAGGAGTGGGTTAGGACATTATGTTTCATAGGTATTAAGATATAATTTTGTTTTGTTCACCTTTTTGAGCAGTGCTCCTGATCCCAAAACATCTTGCCACTCATCTTTTGGCAACTCAACGGACTTTTCTTTTTCCGCAGCGGCCGCTTCCGCCAGCTTAGCTTCTTCTATTTCGTGAGCTGCAGCCGAAGCTAGGTCTTCAAAAGAACTACTCTCCGACTTATCAACCATAGCTTTCTCTCCTTCACTCATCTAAAACACAGTCTCGTGATTTGCGTAAATAAACTATACGACGTAGTACGATGGCGATTTAACTTTATAGTTGTGAAACAGCAATATAATAATAAACCAAAAGCAAAATACACACGCACCTTGCCTATTTAAATCGCAATTAAATATAATACTTTATAGTTTTATTTTACTCCAATTAATTTTATCGAATTATTACATTACAATTAGCAAACAAAATACGTGTACAAAAAATAAAGAATGACACTCAAGTTTGCGAAATAGATTTATTTGATTGATAATGATTGACAGTTGACGAATTCGATTCGATTGAACTAAAGAATGAAATTAGATTTTTTTTCTTTATTCTAAGATTCGTATTATTGTACTTTTGCCAGTGTCAAGTATATGAAATTATCATTTATAATAATTTGTTTCAAAACTTCTTTACATTATGTTGATGCGTGACGCATTGTGAAGTTTTTAGGAGATTTAACGGGAGCTTGAGCCAGCAAATAGTCGATGACGATAGTGTCTCAAGGCGCCCAAGCAGACACCATAAACAGTTTCATCTAAAAGGCAAGTACGACCAAGCGCCTGATCAAAGTACGTTACGGCACAGAATAAATATTAATCCAAGAACAGAAGGATCACTCTCTGATAGCAAACTTGCGAGTTTAAACCTAGTTACAACGTCGCTAATGTTAATACTTCGCACGCCTCGAAAGCGATCTTCGTGAAATTAGCATAAAGATTAAATAGTCGAAAAAAATGTATGCGACCGTGTGCCGCATAAATTATTTCAAATAAAATAAAATTAAATCAAAATGTGTGGCATCTGTTTCACTTAGCTTGTTATGCTCCTTTATTAAGACCGCTCCTACTGTGGGCAGTTGTGTGAAAACAAATTGAATCCTTTGATTATATAGTTGGTAGTAGAATACACAGATGTGTTGTGCAATGTATGCAACGTACTAGTAATTTGTTGATAATAAGAACATCAGCCTTCAATATGAGGAAGGTTAATATGCAACATATAGAAAAATTAAGATTATAACAACGTGAACGTCTTTGAAACTCAAATAATTTAGTAAATTAAGAAAAGAAAAAAATGGTAAGTAGGTAAATTAAATTTACCTACTTACCATTTTCTGTTTCACATTTTTTGCTATTTACAAACAATTTACACGCGACGTTATTAATGAAAGAGTAGCAATGGGAAGTGCCACTATTTTCAATCTCTTTCTGTCATCGACCAAGTGTATAAAATTACTAGTATATGCTGATCATGCATTAGTAAGCATAATTAGGACTGAGAGGTCTACCTACACTGAACGATTATTTAAGGTCATTGACATTTTACGCGAAAAAATCGAAAACTGCGAAGCTGTGGTTGGGTCGCTAGCCAACAATAAATCTGTAACTATGGAGCCAGTAACTATGTACGTAATTATCTAAATATACTAACATTTTTATTTATTTAATTAACCTACATAAAAGCCCCACTCACATCAGGCGCGCTGTCGAAAAAGCAGTTATCCTGACACTGGCTGGCATATACTTCGGGGAGTTGCCTGTGGGCTATTATAGCTAACTAGCTATGGTAAGTAAATACCTATTTAGTATACATAGTACCTACAGTAATGTTTGCATAACCTACAATAAAATATAAACATAAAAAATATAATTATTTTACACTTTTTTCTGTTTTAGAAGTCGGTTATATTTTTTCAATTTTTTTTAATGTTACTATTTTTAGTTGAGAGTTATGTCCCTTTAGTGCGTACAGGCGTGATATTATACTGTGTGGTTGCGTAAAGAACGCATAGATACGCGATAGCAGCAATCGCGGTTGATTTGCTGTCATTTATTGAAGAGTTCCCGCGATTTCTTCAAGATGCCATCATCAGATCCTGATCTGACCATTATCGATTACCATGGGATCACCTGGAAAGTATATTCTTTCAAACCAAAAAATAATTTTCCAAATCGGTTCAGGCGTCTTCGAGAAATCGGGGAACAAAACATACATAACCAAAGAACAACGAATTGAGAACCGTCTCCTTTTTTCGAAGTCGGTTAAAAAGTAGGTAAAAACAAATCTGTGAAATTATTATATAGTAACAACATCTACTTAAATTCATATCAGAACTTTCATAATAACAACTAAATCGGGTTCATAATAATAACACCAATTTGTTTCCTCTCTCTTTTCTCTTTGTTACCTCCACAGTAAGATTTTCTCCTGTATCGTGGAGGCAGTTTACAAACATAAATTGCACAAGGACAAACATCCAGACCCGGAACAACTATTTGTAGGCCATACAAATATTTGTTCCGTGCGGGATTCGAACCAGCGGCCCCAGCGCAGCTACTCATTGCTAAGCCACTGCGCCAAGAAGCTCACAATTGTTTGAGTTTATGTTATTATTCAAAAATGAATGGCATATGTAGGTACGCGACGACGCCGTCGCTATGCGTCACTCAGGAGTGCGCATGTGTGTGCGCACTAGCTTCTTACTGCTCATCACAGCGTCTATCCCTTTCGCATGTGATGTCGGCTGAGATAGCATGCATTTATATTGTTACGAGCTTGAGGTTCGTGACAATAAAAATTGCCGATAAAATTACCTAAATTAACACTTTAATTTACTTTACACAAATTAAAACCTAAAACACTAATAATTAAACACACAATTTCACTTAATTCCGCTCCGAAGCTTCGCTCGTATCGCCAATTCAATACTACTTCGATCGCATCTTGCAGCGCCTATTTATATAAATTAGCAAAATATCCAGAATGTTCAAGTAAACACGCGCAAGGTACCAAGAGTTCGAGTTTTAAACTTCAAGAAGTTTAGTTCTTCGGTTCGAGTTTAGATGGCACTAGTACGCCGATTTGAGCACGTAACACTGCCCCCTCCTAAGACATGCTCGTCCCGAGCATTATCGGCCCCATAATAACGCGCTAGGCGATCCACATGGACGATCTTAGGAGTCCCCCTTGCGCCTTTCTGTATCCGGTAGGTTACATCGTTGATCCTGGTCACAATCCGGTACGGGCCGTCCCATTTAGCTTGAAGCTTAGAAGATTTCCCTTTGCTGCGGACTGGATTGTGCAACCACACAAGTGAACCTTCGTCGAACCCTTTGTTGTTCATTTTGCGGTCATACCGGGTTTTCATCTTTTCAGACATTTGCTGGCCCGATTGTCTGACGTGCTCATAAACGTCATTCATTTTGTTCCGCAAGTCATTTGCATAATCGGTTATACTGCGTGGAGCATCAGGTGGTATCCCGGTAATCAGGTCTGCAGGCAGCCGTAATTCTCTTCCAAAGTTTGCGAAAGCTGGTGTCACTGCTGTACTTTCGTGAACAGCGCTTCGATATGACAACAAAAACGGTTGTATGTGCTTGTCCCAATCTCGTTGCCGATTGTCTACAACTTTTGCTAGGTACCTATCCAATGTCTGATTAAATCGTTCTACCATTCCATCAGATTGCGGGTGATAAGAAGTCGTTCTTGTTTTATGAGTACCCATAACTCGGCAAGTTTCCTGGAATATTTGAGACTCAAAATTCCTTCCTTGATCGCTGTGAATCTCTAAAGGTACACCAAAACGACAGAAGACTTCATGAACTAGCTTATCAGCAACTGTTGAAGCTTCTTGATTTGGAATGGCGAAGACTTCTGGCCACTTAATGAAGTAATCCATCACAACCATGAAATACTTGTTACCGCTTTCACTCTCCGGAAACGGCCCCGCCACGTCAATTTCTATTCTCTCCCATGGTGCACCAACATTGTACAACTTCAATGCACCTCTACTACGAGTCTGAGGTCCCTTTACAGCCGCACAACTTGTACATTTGCGACACCAGTCCTCGACATCGTTCTCGGATCTTCAGTAGAGTTCGTTTAACTCCCAGATAGCCTCCTGAATAATCATTATGGTACAGCTGTAGAACATCCGGTACTTTAGCTTTAGGGACAACCATTTGTGAATGACAGCTGTCTCCCCGAACATTTTCCCATTTACGGCACAGAACTCCATTCTGAAGCAGCAAGCTGTCCCACTGGGCCCAATAGCTTTTAGTGATCGAACTCATCGCTGAGACGTCGCTCCACTTGGGCTTGGGAGCACTGGCCTTCATCCATTCCAGAATCGGCTTAATGTCCGGATCTTCCTGCTGTGCACGTTGAAAGCTGTCCTTCCACTCGTTGCTGAGGTGGTCTGCCCTGAGCATCCTCACGGATACCACTTCCTTACTCTCTTGCCTAGTACAATGTTTGCAATCTTCAGGACATGGTCTTAGTGATAATGCATCTGCGTTGCCATGAGATTTCCCGCTGCGATGTTCGATCTCAAAGTCGTATTCCTGCAGTAGTTCAATCCACCTCGCAACTTGTCCTTCTGGATTTTTAAACTGCAATAGCCATTTTAGTGCAGCATGGTCAGTTCGTAAGTGAAATTTTCGCCCCAGAAGATATTTGCTAAAATGCTGCAACGACTATACCACAGCTAGCAATTCGCGTCTTGTGACACAATAGTTCCTTTCCGGTTTTGACAACGACTTGCTGAAGTACGCTATCACGACCTCTTGGTCACCATTCCGTTGAGACAACACACCGCCAAGTCCTATATCACTTGCGTCTGTGTCAACAATAAATTCTTTGCTTGCATCAGGCTATATCTGCAAAGTTCTTCACAAATCGCCGGTAATAGGAGCACAAACCCAAAAATGCTCTAACCTGCGTCTTGTCTTTTGGAATCGGCCAATCCTTTACAGCTGCAATTTTCTCTGGGTCCGTGCGGATACCTTCTTCCGACACTACATACCCCAAAAAGTTGACTTGCCGTTTGAACAGTGAACATTTCTTCGGACTCAGCTTGAGATTGGCACTCTGAATCTTCATGAGCACGCGTCCCAGGTTTTCAAGGTGTTCCTCAAACGTACGGCCCACGTTGATAATGTCATCCAAGTAGACCAGACAGGCGTCGCCAATTAGCCCGGTAAGTACAAGTTCCATCAGCCTTTCAAACGTTGCTGGAGCATTGCACAACCCAAACGGCATTACTTTAAATTGCCACAGACCCTTTCCCGTCGAGAACGCAGTTTTCTCCTTGTCCTTAGGGTCAATTTCAACTTGCCAGTAGCCACTTTTTAGATCCAGCGTGCTAAACCATTTTACTCCTGTAAGCATGTCCAACGTGTCATCAATTCTTGGCAAGGAATAGCTGTCCTTCTTTGTAACGTCGTTCAGACGGCGGTAATCAACACAGAACCGCATGCTGCCATCCTTCTTCTTTACCAGCACCACGGGTGAACACCATGGACTAGATGAAGGTTCAATAACACCATCCTTCACCATTCCCTCAATCATGGTTTCCACTTCCTTTTCACGTGCTACCGGCAATCTTCTTGGCCGCTGACGGATAGGCAATTCCTCTCCTGTGTTTATTTTGTGTTGAACTAAGCCAGTCTTTCCTATGTCAGCATCGTTTGACGAGAACACATCGGCGTACTTGAGTAACAACTTCTTCGCCTTGACCAATTCGTTCGGGGAGAGAACACTGCGACAGTCTTCCAAAAGTGTGGTCACTCTCGTTTCTGAATCCTTGCTGGGGGTCCCACTCGATATATATTGGCACCGACGTAACCAATCCACTTCCTCACAAGTGCCAACCAGTGTGCCTTTTTCTATAATCTGTTCCCGGTCGCAAAGGTTCAGCACACATATTCTTGAGATGTCAGTGGTTCTGACCAAGGTTCGAGCTACTTTCCATGGAAGGTCATTGTTTACCCTTTCCACAAGTACACAACGGTGAGCTTGCCCAGCGTTTCGGGGAAGACTAACCGGAACAATCGTTTCCGATCTCGGCGGAAGACAATCTTCTTAATGCTGTACACGTTCCCTGGTAACGCACCTTCCATAAAAAGTTCCTCCTGTCCACTTTTCAAAACACCTTGCTTAACGTCGAAATCACAACAATTATTCCTCATAAAGTCTAGGCCTAGGATGCAGTCGTCCATTATATCAGCCACGATGACATTTTGCAGGTAGATCACGTTGCCAAGCTTCAACTCCATCTCCTTCTCTCCACGGACGGGTATACTTTGACCGGTGGCTGTTGCCAAATTAATGCGTTCTCGGTTGTATGCGGAGTCCCCAAGGAACTGACTTATAAGTTGGGATTTAACAACCGTACGAGAGGCTCCAGTGTCTATAGTTAGTTTACACGGCATTCCGTTGACCTCGCCCTTGATGATTAGACTGTTCCCATCATGGGTTTGTGAGATCGAGATCCTTGGGGCTCTTTTAACATCAGCCAGCACCCGCCCCGCAGTTCTGGCTTTTACTCGTTTCCCTGCTGCTGCTGGGTGGTGCTGTTGGCCGCACTACCCTCCTGAGATCGTTCACCTTCCCTTTCTAGGGTTCGCTTAGGGCAGCTGGATCGAAGATGGCCCTTTTCCCCACAGCCATAGCACCTAGGGCTGTATCCTTTGTTGCGGTCGCGAACTGTAGCTGCTGCAACCTCCCTGACGCGATGGGAACGATGATCCTGCCGCACGGCTTCTACCTCCAGTGCATGGGCAAAGGCGTCCTTAAGCGTCTCGTGGTGCCCGAGCCTCACAGCAGCTCTGACTTCCAGGTCGCGGATGCCGTCGATGAATGTCTGCACCAGGTTCCCTTCAATGAGCGCAGGTACAGACCGGTACGCTTTTCGCACCAGCTTCTCCACTTCTAGAGCCCACTGCTGCAGGTTTTCGTTGATGCGCTGCACACGATCTTTAAGCTGCGCACGATAGACGTGTTCCAGGTGAGCGTCGCCATATCTCACCTCCAATGCCTCAAGGAGTTGCTCATAAGTCACTTCCTCACCGAGAGCTTCCAGAACTGTTAAGGCCTGGTCACGCAGGCCTAGTGTGAGAGCAGTCATGGCCTGATTTTTATTCCAGCCGTTCGCCTTCATAACAGCTTCGAACTGGATTTTGTAGGCTGACCAGGAAGAAGTCCCGTCGAATGGTGGCACCTTGAACCCACGTAGCGAAGGTGTAGTAGCTACTACGGGAGCTGTAGTTCCATCCCCAAGTTTGAGTTCGTCAAGTGATTTCCTCATGTTAGCCATTACGTTGTCAACCCGATTGTTCACATGGTTGATTCGGGTTTCATGTTCTTCGATTCGGGTTTCAGCTTCCGTCAGGCGGTTGTCATGTTGAGCAACCCTATCCTTCACCTCCCTTATCTCTTTCCCAAAGGTAGCGTGAAGGTCCTTCATGAGGAGCATCTGCTCTTCCGACCGACGAGCCTGTTCGGCCTGCTGATCTTCTAACCGACGGGCCTGTTCCTCCTGTCGGCGGGCCTGTTCCTCCTGTCGGCAGACCTGTTCCTCTTGTCGGCGGACCTGTTCCTCTTGTCCGCTCTGCAGCTGCTCTTTTAACTGACGGACCTGTTCCTCCTGTTGGCGAGCCTGCTCCTGCAGCATCACCATCAGAGCACCTAGGTCAGGTGCTGCAGATGTAGGGGTAACTGACGGGCCTGCAGCCGGTGGCTGGCCCTCCGACCTCTGCGGCGTTGCACCACCAAATCTTCTTTGGTCCGTCTCCTGCTGGCGTTGACTTCGGGTACGAACACCCTCCGTTTCCTCCTTAGGTAAAATCGGCATGATTTTATCCCACTTCTGACACCAATTGTTACGAGCTTGAGGTTCGTGACAATAAAAATTGCCGATAAAATTACCTAAATTAACACTTTAATTTACTTTACACAAATTAAAACTTAAAACACTAATAATTAAACACACTAATTCACTTAATTCCGCTCCGAAGCTTCGCTCGTATCGCCAATTCAATACTACTTCGATCGCATCTTGCAGCGCCTATTTATATAAATTAGCAAAATATCCAGAATGTAAAAGTAAACACGCGCAAGGTACCGAGAGTTCGAGTTTTAAACTTCAAGAAGTTTAGTTCTTCAGTTCGAGACTAGATGGCGCTAGTGCGCCGATTTGAGCGCGTAACAATATTATTATTATATGCATACACCTTAAAGAGACGAATTTAGCCAGGATATTAAATTACGTCTGCTCAATAACGAAATTAGTGTTGGTAGTTGCCTGGACTAATTGCAAAATTTATAAATTACGCAATAATATTATTTAAAACGAGGCAGTTTAATTAGAATTAATTTTATTTTAATTTTGCAATACGTAATGCATGGACTGTACCGGTGTAACGTCTGTAACGGTGACGGTAACGGCACTACGTAATATGTTTTTGATTAAATTTTTGTTATTAAAAAGGAATTAATAATTAAAGTGTATGTATCAAACTGCACTTGGGGTAAAAAGTCGGAAGAAAAAATAAAAGTGAACTCCGATTATCAACCCCCGTCTTGGATGGACAGATGAACACGCGTTTGCGAGAATCCACTCTAGGGTGGATTTTTTAGCGTTGACAAACGGAATTACCCAAAAATATCCTTTTTTGGCAGTAGTATAAAGTGCTTGTCAATTCTGGGTAACGACTAACGATTCATCTAAAAATATAAAATTACCCTTAAAAAAGTGTCCCAAGTCTTCAAGAAACGACGCTTTATCAGCTATAAGGAAGCATTATTTTTAATGACTTGTATTAATAATGGAAACATTGTAACAACTAAATTTAATTTCCACTAAAAAGACAAACCTTTTTTCTTCACTATTCAAAATTTCGATTCAATTTTTATTCAATTGTTTTCTGTCTGCGAAAATTAGTGAATCCAACGAAAAAATTCGACACATTTTGAAGTTTTATTACAAAAAAGGATGCAGCTCGCTCTGGTCACCTTCATACGAATAAAGTCGATGCCATTTTTGGAAAAATGGAAGAAGTAGTTCTTTACAACATAGCCGAAGAATTGAATATTGACTACAAAACAGTTTTGAGCCATTAAAGAGTTTGGCTATACAAAAAAGTTCGATATTTAGGTATCACACGAGCTCACTGAAAGAAACCCAAGGAATCGTGTACTCATTTGCGATTCTCTATTGGAAACGTAATAAAACTGAACCATTTTTGCAAAGCTTAATCACTGCCGATGTGAGTGGATTAACTGCGAAAGATCATTCAAAAAAGATCATGGTCAAACGGTTGTCTAGTCCACAGACGGTAGCGAAACCCGGATTAACACGCAATTAGGTGATGCTTTGTGTATGGTGGGATAAGAAGGGCATCGTTTATTACGAGCTTTTATAGCTGGGTAAAACCATTAATTTGGATCTCTACTACCAACAACTTCTTAGACTCGAGCAAGAAATCGAGAAAAAACGGCCGGAATAAATCATTAGAAAAGGAGTGGTCTTTCGTCATGATAACGCCAGACCACATAATCTTTAGCCACTCAGCAAACATTGAGAACGCTTGGTTGGGAAGTGTTAATGCATCTACCATATAGTCTTGACCTTGCACCTTCAGATTTTCACCTGTTTCGGTCACTTCAGAATTCTGTGGGTAGTGTTAAGATAATATCAAGAGAGGACTGTCAAAACTACTTGTCGAATTTTCACGTCAAATCAAAATCCAAATATTTCTACAGCAACGGGATTATGTCATCTACCTACAAGATGACAAGTTATCGAACAAAATAGCCCATAATCGTATATTTGTTATATTTAAATGTAATGAAACTTTGAAAAAAAAGTGTATATGAAATACGAAGAAACTTTTTCCGCGACATATTAAGTTCGCCGAACTAGACAAGAAAAGCTTATATTTGATTTGAATTGTTTGGCTAGCTTAGTTAGCCTAGTAGTATTAATAGTAATTATAGACCTATAATCAATATATAATTTTTTCAATTCAATGCGAGCGGTTTCGGGCCTTTCGTTGGGCCCTCCAACAAATTTTGATACACGGCTCCTCTAAGGCACGCAACGCCACTGGTCCACACACAGAACACTTTTCCATTCGTTTGGAATTGGATGAACCTTCCGTGATCTTGAAAATCTGATCTTCCTTGACGTCAGGGAGAACCGCTGCTGCATGCCCTGTAGCAGAGGTAGATGCGGCAATGCGCGTGCACCGTATTGGCTCTGCCAGTTCGACTGCCTTCGATAACGATAGCTCTTCCAGTTCCTGGGCGAACAACTTATCGCGCTCGGGTCCCGGTAACATCCCCATTACGAATCTATCCCTTAATGCTTCTTCTATATTACTAAATGAGCAGTGAGCTGTCAAACCACGAAGTCTTGCAGCCCAGTGGACATGTGATTCGCCTGGATGTTGCGTTGAAGAGTAAAAAATACTTCTTTCACTAAACCCGTGACGCTTTGGTATAAAATGTCTATCCAGGAGGTTCAAGATATCCTCAAATGGCACCTATTGGATCTCTTTAGGCAGTGCAAGATCTGACGCTAGTTGGTATGTACCGTCAGACAGTGCGCTCAGGATTATCGCTCTTCTTTTTTCCCCTCGTGTATCAGTAGCAGAGGTAATATTATTCGCAATGAACCACTGCGTGAGGCGGCCTTTGTACGTCTTCCGTGACTGCACATTGTGGTCGAAAATTGACAAAATTCCGAACTGCGTTGTGGCCATTTTTGTAAAATAATATGTGGGTAATCGTCGCCACTGGTACGTATGCGTATGCGTTATAGGGGCACGAGTGAAAGAACCGCTTGCAAGTAACAAACCG
>JAUPFT010000013.1:38349624-38552124 GCA_036936625.1 Parnassius smintheus behrii
AATTATACCAGGAATGAGGTCTCTTTTTATTGTTTATATGTGTTGTATGTATGTATGTAATTTATTTATATTTCCATAACACATAACTATTTGAATGATCCTTACATAATAATAACTATAAAATTAAAAAAAAAAAACATAATAATATTCACGCCAAAGGTATATATACACGTGCGCGTGTATGTGTGTGCAAGCGCGCGTATGTGCGTGTGTGTGTGTGTGTTTATGTGTATGTGATCGAATGTGTGTGTGTGTGTGTGTGTGTGTGTGTGTGTGTGTGGATTAGTGAAGGAATGTGTGAGTGGGCGCACGTGCATGTGTGTGTGTGTGTTATAAATAAATTATAATATTTCATATTGCTTGAAAAGCCTTAGTATCGTCATAGCTCTTATGAAATAGCCATTCGGTTAGAAAATATTTGCAATTATGGTAGTTAAGGTGATGAATTAAATTTGACTTTTGATTCCCGACGTTTTGGGTGCATTACAGTACGAATTTCAATGTCGCACCTTTGACAAAATGCCGCACGTGTTGAGGAGGTGGGGCACAAAACGATCGTATCTAGGTGAACAGATTGCACAGCAAGCAAAATTAGACTATAAAAACGTTTTTATTATGCCTAAGTCATGTATAGAATGAAAATTAAGCAGTTGACAAATGCTTGCAGTCAAAGGCATTATGGCTATGTCTATACAGTACTGTGTTTTTCTTGCGCCCCCCTGATATTGACAGACTTTTTTGCTTATAATTAACGCGCATGGCCTCTCCAGTTGGTTTAATACTCAAAGTGTTTTAGGGATCAAATTATATGGAAAGATTATATTAAAATTAACGTAGAAGAATTTATTTTAGACGACAATTTATTATGTTTTCTAATATATAGTCAAACGTATCCATTAATATTCTCATATATTCAAAAAACTTTTGAGTTTGCGCTTGTAATTTTATATAAAGTCTGTGGAATTCTCCTTTATGTTCTTTGGGTAAATTTATTTAATTAATTCATTGTATTTTTCACTTGTAGAATTTGCCATTTAAAGTAAGAACCTTCCAGTAAAAAAATCTTCTTCATCCATATTATATTTTGACAAACACTGGACTTGACAACATTCGGAACGCAGTCGCACTCGACTGCGGACAGCGTTGTCGCGCCCATATACACACCCGCACCTGAGTTTGCAGTCTGGTCAAGCACAATGTTCTAACGTCTTTACGTTATTTTGAGAGATAAGGAACCCATAAAGTTTTTGAAATTATCAGGAAGTTAATCAGTCAAGATTAATTAATTTTTTCAAGTTGAAATCAAATAAAAATTTCTCTTAAACAAATGTTAATTTTGTGAAATATATCACCTGATATTCGATATAGTAATATCGGATATCAGGCGATATCCCTCATTGCGCAGTGTTCTGTGCACGGCAGTGCGAGAGATTCCTGTGAAAAAAGGACAAAAATCACACAAATATTTTATTATTATTATTGTAGTCTACATTTCGAAGTCTAGGGCAATTATGTTACAATATGGAGCCAAAAAGAAACAACCACAGGAAATAACTAGGATGAGACAAGATAGTAAAAAGATTTAGTTACAGTCCACTCGCTCCCATGTCTACACGTAGAACTGCTCTTACACAGGATTTTTTAGCGCCCGATTTAAATAATTGATTTGGTTCGAGGATATCGGGAACCACAGACAATACCAATTTGAGTGTACTTGAAATCAGCTGTAATCGCGAATATCCTACGGTCTACGCCAGTTAAGTTTCGGAAGCGGTGCTGAAGTTTTTTAAAAACTACCAATATGTCTCGATGACATTTATTACTATTTCATTACACTAATGAATTAAAACTAGTTCAGTGCAATACTGACTTCTATATAGACTATAATGAATATTATTCTAAATGCAACGGCTTAAGGGGAAATATAATCTCAAATGGTTTAGCAAGATCCTTCGTTATGCCGAAAATATTGCGGCATTAATTTTAAAATAAATATATGGTAAAGTTGAGGATTAATGTTAATTATTATGTTAGACGAAAACACGATTTCGTAAAATTTTCTCGACAGAAAAAAAATCCAAAGTTACCTCCAAAATAAATAAACCGCTGTTATTCATAAAATACTCTAAATAAGATCACGAAACTTTGCATACTAACTAAATTAACTATAAAGCAGTGCTTATGTTATTTTTTTTTAAATACCATTATTTTCACTGTAAAAAGAAATTACCTAAACTATCGGCCTCTTGAAGCGTGATTCCTGCCGCACGGTCATTTTGCTTCGGCCTTTGAAGGGGGAGGTTGTGTCGCTTACGATCAGAATATACATTACGCAACAGGACGACGTAAAATTAAAATGGGAAATAACCGTAATAAAAATAAAAGCGACTAGCTTGGCGTTAAGAAACAGGCACAAATATGATAAACTTAATAAAATAAGTGTCTAACGACCTTTGTACTTACAGTATTAGTGATTACAAACATGTCGGTACACAGCATACGACGCGCGGGCAAGTGGGGACGAAATTAGAATTTGAGCTGACTTACTATATCCCCTTAATATAGAATGGTCAAAACAAGTCTGTGGACTGAAAGTAGACCTTGGTTTGACCAGCGATAACAATTTCACGTTGGAGTCAGCGTCTTCTGTAACATTAAACTTCATAACATGTTTACGGTAATCTAATATCAAAAGCTTAATCGGCACAATTCGTGATTAACTTATTGTTGTAAAATTATGGCTAATTACAATTATAGTTTTTACGAGTTATCTGATAACAAATGTTTATTCAGGACACTTTGGGTTCAACATGTTATTATAATGATACGGCTACTTCAAGACTTTATAACTATAATACATATAATTCATATATATATATATATATATATATATATATATATATATATATATATATATATATATATATATATTCATACAGTGGTTTGGTCATAGTCATAGTGGTAGAAAGAATGAATGAGGAAAGAGTGACAAAGCAAATTTATATGGCAGATGTGAACGGCCGAGTCGGGAAGGGACGCCCTAGAAAAAAGTTTATCGACCAAATTGGCGATATTTTGAAAATGGGCCACGTTAGAAGTACCCTTAACCGACGAGCATGTATGCGTAGATATATGGATGTAAAAGTGGCGAAAGAGGTATGTCAGGTTCGTGCCAAATGGAAGTCCGTATTCTCCGCCTACCCCTCTGGGTGACAGGCGTGAGTGTTTATGTTTTTTTATGTTTTATTCATACCTCATTTTTCGCGGCAAAACAAAACAGGTAAAACTGAAGTTGAAACAAACGTAATTTATATGCAGTGACGCTGCTTAAGACGCCACATTACGGCCTTGTCTTTATTCTATATTGTTCAAAGAATAAAGGTTAGAGAACAGGAGAACGATCGCTGTAGAAAATAGTGTCCCAGAAATATGGACAAAATAAGTGAGGCGCTGCGATCGCTAAGTTGTCTCAATAAAAGCGGGCTCTTGTGCGCTAGTTTGAAATGATTATAATATCATCAAAGAAAAAAAACTAAATTATTATTATTATTTATTTATAAATAAATTATAACTTATGTTTTCTATAATTTTAATTATTATAAATATTACAAATTATTACAAATATAAATTATAAACTATTTATTGTTATTATTATTTTATTTATAATTCACCAATTTTAAATGTTTCTTTTTGTCAAAAATTAAAAGCGGATACTACTTACCGATGGCAGCATGGCTATAAATTCTACAAATTTTCAGGGACAGGCGGGCTATGCTTTAGCATGTTGCGATAGTTCTCCTGTTCTCTAACCTCCACGGTTCGAAGCTTAAAATAAAAAACGAACAGAGTTTACCGTAGACAGATTCTCTGTCTACGGAGTTTACTTTTAAATTTATAAGCGAGTCGCGACTACTTGCTAAATAGCATAATATAAGAAAAATAGTATAGGTAGTCTTTACAACTTGCAGGTTGTAAGCACTGTTTATAAATTTGATCTTTTGTTATGTTACACAAATAGGATACAATTATAGTACGTTTTTAGAGCAGGCGGAAAAAAGAACATTGACCTCAACTATTATGTTGGCATCGAAACAAAACGACAGTTATTGCTTCCATCCATTTCTTCATAGATTACGTATTGTTATGCGCTAAGCGTGTCTCATGGTACGGGGTAGGGTGAAGGAAGCGGTCATTCAGAGATAATAAACCTGTTTCGACGCTGTTTGCAATAGGTCTCACGCTGCTTTTGGGATGCGCTTGCGTGTAGATAGGTTGAGATTTAAAATTTTCGGTTATTTTACTTAGTTGTTTTCATTTTAATTAAGTTTGTTTTATTAGTTGTATCATTAAGTTTTTGTTATTGTTTTGTGACGTTTTGCATATTATCACTAGTATGAAATCGGGTCCATCGACATGAAAATCTCATAAAGACTTTACATCACCATGGAAGAAGCGGAAAGTGTCGCATATTTCGGAAACCGAAAAAATTATGATTGTAAACGTCTATAAATATGTAAAAGAAACGTGGTCTAGTGACGTATATCCATCCAAAACGGATATGAAAAAGAAGACTGCCGATATTTAAAGTTATAATTGTACGATATATTATTTTCCTCTATGGTTATAATCAATATGATGGACTCGAATTTTTATTGAAAATTGTAATAACTCGTGATTTATAAATAATAAACTTAAATTAATATTAATTTGCTTTTTAATTCATTTAGGTACAGGATAATCTTCTTTCTTTATTATATATTATAATATCATCATGACGCACTCGGCACCCTTATCTTTCACTCTGATGATGTATGTAATGATAAAAGGATAAAAAATGAACCTAAACAAAAATGATTGCCTACCCCGATGATATCGTCGAAGGTGAATATACTTTTTTTCCACCTACCCTAGAAGCGTACTATGGAAATGAGTATGTATGAGGCAGTCTGAAAGTAACGCAGACTGGAAATTAGTTGTCATATGGTAAAAACATGTGATGAGGAAGATAGAGGAACACGTTGGTATGTAGGATAATTAAAAAAAGAAGAATATGGCCAATTAAATGATTCATGTATTGTGTGAAAGATGATATAGTTAGAAAGGGGCTGCTCAACTCGATTAGTTAACGGAGATAAACAAATAAATAATCTTTATTATATAGAGATGACTAGTAATTATGTATGAAGGAACACATGTGCCGCAAACCCTAAATAAATTAAGATAAATATAGGAGTATAATAAGGTTCCCTATGTTTAAACAAATATTAAAAATTCGGCCTACTGCACGTTCATGATAACTTGAACTGGTTACCGACCATTACGATGAAAGGAAGATGTTGTCAATGTCAAATATTTATGGCAGCTTAGAAGTTAGGTGCGAGCGTTAGCCCGTGCAGATATAGTTAAAAAAAAAACTTGAGGGTGGCTCAGATCACTCTCCATAAAGTGGGCTGCGGGGGTACAGGGCTAGCGCTCGCAACTAACTTCCGAGCCGTTATAAAGCTTGGCTCAAAATATCTAATGCATTTCCTATAGTGGTGGTTTCGTTAATTTCTGCAGAGGAGAACAACATGCGTGCGTCGACCCAAGGACGAAAAGAAACAGTAGTAGAAGAGTTAAAACTTGGTGCTCTTTCCTTGATTTCTTCTCTGACTTTTGACGGTTGCTTCACCAATATATTAAAGCAATAACATTTTTAAAACCTCATTCGGATTCTCAGTGGAACTTTAAATTTATTTATTTATTATATCAATATAACTATTATTACCTAATGCAATACTGTATTAGGTTATAGTGACAATACCTCATAATTTCTATAACATCGATACTGAAAACATCGACATAATTAGTATAACACGATTTATTGTGGGCGGAGTCGTCGCCATATTTGAGAAACACTTGACTTCAGGTCACGTGACTATAATATGTCATATCTTCTATTTTTCTTAGATCAAACGATCAAAGCCAAATAGGCATACGGGTTCGGCTGACACACGGGCCTGCATAAGCTATCAACCCCGTCCGGGTGCCATGACATTTGAAGGGTTGTTCAATATAAATTATAAATAAAACTTACTAAAAGTCACTCTTAAGTTAAATTTATGACTCGTTCGGAAAATACCTCTTTACTGTACAGAACGAGAAAAAAACAAGCGATACTTTTTATTGAAAAAGTCAAACAATAATTTACAATCATAATATATTTTACAAAATTAACAACACAAAACAAATTAGAAATATTAGACGCTTGTTCTACGACGATGACGATCTTCTATATCTCTATATGTATATGTTTTTAATAATAATAATAATAATAATAGTTTATTTCTCTTGTTATTTACAATTTGCATAGAGTAGGGAGCATCTTTTAAGTACCTTAAGGCACTTGTGTCAGAGACTCCCGCTCTTCCATAGCCAAACAAAACGTTCAAGAGACGTGAGATTACATAAAAAAATATTATACAAAAAAAAAGAAAATACAATATTCAAAAATAAATGTGTGTGTGTGTGTGTGTGTGTGTGTGTGTGTGTGTGTGTGTGTGTGTGTGTGTGTGTGTGTATGTGTGTGTGTGTGTGTGTGTGTGTGTGTGTGTGTGTGTGTTGTATGTGTGTGTGTGTTGTGTGGTTTTTTTCTCTCTCTCTGACCCTATGTGTCGAAACATAAGTTTTTCTGTGTCTTCGTAAGACAAGGTCTTTAGCCAATTTATAATCAAAATGTATATGTAAAAAAAACTGCTGTCCGTTAGTCTCTATAAAAGTCAAAACGGCTCGGATGATTCTGATGTTTTAACTTCCCGCTAAGAAAATTGAAAATTTTCAAAAATAGGTAAGTTATTGGTTTCACCCCGATCAGGGAAAATCGAGTTTTCGATAATCGGGGTGAAATCAATAACTTTATCATCAGATCTCGGCGTTTTAAGATCCCAGGAAGCTACTCTGACTAATTTCACGTGGACATCCGTACGGATGTGTGTGTGTGTGTGTGTGTGTGTGTGTGTGTGTGTGTGTGCGTGTGTGCGTGTGTGCGTGTGTGCGTGTGTGCGTGCGTGCGTGTGTGCGTGCGTGCGTGCGTGCGTGCGTGTGTGCGTGTGTGCGTGTGTGCGTGTGTGCGTGTGTGCGTGTGTGCGTGTGCGCGTGTGCGCGTGTGCGCGTGTGCGCATGTGCGCGTGTGCGCGTGTGCGCGTGCGCGTGCGCGTGCGCGTGCGTGTGCGTGTGCGTGTGCGTGTGCGTGTGCGTGTGCGTGTGCGTGTGCATATGCGTGTGCGTGTGCGTGCGTGCGTGCGTGCGTGCGTGCGTGCGTGCGTGCGTGTGTGTGTGTGTGTGTGTGAGAGAGAGAGAGAGTTTGTATGTGTAAGTATGTAAACCTTTCATAATTTTTGAACGTCTAGATCGATTGTGGCGTTTGCGGCGTTCTAGAGATCTCAATGTGGAATAGATTTGGTGATAATATAAACTGATTCGGACGAGTAGATTTTGAGAAATCTCAAAAATAAAAATTTTGAAAAACTGTTACAAACTAAAACTAATAAGCTCTTAACCTCAAAAAATGAGATCGTTAGATATCGAAGGAGAAAGAATTTGAAAAAACTTTTTTTTTAAATAAATACAAGAGATGTAAAGAGATAGATTTGTAAATTACACAGTCGTTTTTAAGGTAAATGACCTTTCGTAACGCCGCTTACTTTAGAATACTATAATACATACAATTATAGTATTCTATGTATGTAAACTATAACAGAGGATTAGAATAGCAACAGAATCTTAATGATAATAACTCAAAAATAATAAAAAACTGTAATTGCTAAACCCATTTGCCAACCAAACGGGAACAACACACACACACACACACACACACACACACATATATATACATATATATATATATATATATATATATATATATATATATATATATATATATATATATATATATATATATATATATATATATATATATATATACAAAATGTTGTCGAATTTTCATGCATGTCTGACGGTTTTTATCTCCTAGTTTAGTTTTTATTCCGTCTTGCTACCTATTAAAAAAAACTTATAAATGTAACAAAAACTTTTTGCTTATTCGAATAATTACTACAATAAAAACACTGAGTCGCTGATACTGCCTGTATTTTATTATACCTGAGAGCATAAACCATAATAAATCGAAAAAAAATGTAAATGTCAATCACTCAAAACAACTTTTAAGAAAAAAAACGCCAACATGATTTTTTTGTAGAAAAAACTTACATGAAAAATAAATACGATGTGGCTAAATTATATATAATGTAACTATCAATAGGGTTTATCAATTCTTAAAAAGTATTTCTGTGATATGCCAGGGCCAGATATAAAGGAGGATAACAATGTACTTGGCGAGATGTCTACAGAACCCACGGCGACTGTACACAGTGGGGTTGAAGCTAAAACTGACAGAAAACTAACAGTGTTAGAAACTCATGGATATGTACTTGGAAGGACTATAGGTTCTGGTTCATACGCTACAGTAAAGGTACACTTTTAAATTGTGGCCCTGTTGCACGTTAAAAGCGTGTATACTCAGTGATTAGGCTATATGATATTTGTGGCTAAACACTTGATCAGTATGGTATACGTGATAATAAATGATGCTGCGGTGTGAGCTGATATAAAACTAGCTTCAGATAAATATTTTATCTCTTACCTTTGTACCAAAAGTCGTATTAACTGTCTAAAGAAAACTGCGAATTGTCATATAATGTTGTGCACACAAAACATTGGTAAAAATAATAACCACAATGTTAATATGTGCCTTGTTAACAATATTTGGTTTATAATTTTGTCGCCATTCTTGTCAGAAGCCTGTGTTAAGGGGAAATGTAATCTCAAATGGCTTAGCAAGATCCTTCGTTATGCCGAAAATATTGCAGCATTAATTTTGAAATAAATATATGGTAAAGTTGAGGATTAATGTTAAGGATTATGTTAGACGAAATCACGACTTCGTAAAATTTTCTCGATAGAAAAAAATCCAAAGCTACCTCCAAAATAAACAATAAACCGCTGTTATTCATAAAATACTTTAAATAAGATCATGAAACTTTGCGTACTAACTGAACTAACTATAAAGCAGTGCTTATGTTATTTACTTTTTTTTTAAATACCATTATTTTCACTGTAAAAAGAAATTACCTAAACTATCGGCCTCTTGAAGCGTGATTCCTGGCCACACGGTCACTTCGCTTCGGCCTTTGAAGGCGGAGGTTGTGTCGCTTACGATCAGAATATACATTACGCAACAGGACGACGTAAACTTAAAATGGGAAAGAACCGTAATAAAAATAAGAAGCGACTTGCTTGGCATTAAGAAACAGGCATAAATACATTGAGCTATTATGTACTACGTACTAGAGGAGACACCGCATTCAGCTACTCTGTTCCACTCAACTGCGGTTCATGCACTGCACTTTAATCAGTCACTCGCTAGGCGCTTGTAGAGTTGTCACGTGTTGTGTTGATTTAAAAAAATCTCTTGATAAAAATATGCCGTCTTGTGTACTTAGATATTGCACAAATAATTCAAGAAATGTCAGTAAAAACCAAGGAATTACTTTTCATCGGTTAATAAGATACTTATTCAATAAAAAAGTATTATAAATTAATAATAAAACAAATTATTCCTAAGACGCCATCTCGTGTCACTGAATATAGATTATGAAATTAATATGTTCAGATGCGACATTTCCGTGGGTACTTAAGTATAGGACGAATATATTATTATACACATTTTTTTTATAGAAACATATATAAGTTATTATGATTTGGCAAAAATTTCCATGTTTAAATCCGCTTATTATTCTTTTATTTTATTTTTAAGTTTCCACATCAAAGTCAAAGTGGAATAAATTCGTCCATTTTTAACTCTCGCGTGCCCAGCATTTATGAACGATTATTTACAACATTTATGATTCTAATTTAAATAAATATATTTGTAATTTAAATTTTATGTTAATAAGTTTTGTTAAACATACATTTAGTACGTTTTTTTATATTTGACATAGATACCTTTTAAAATATTCAGATAAAAATATCATTAAAATGTAATTCTGACATAATATGTAATATTATATTAAATTAGCACATATACAAAATAAAAAACAATTTAAAAAATTGTACTCGATATAATTAACAATACAATATAAATAAACAATTATTACATACTGACCATTCTACTTACGTATAATCTATAATAACAAAAACCGACCGCGCAAGCGCAATGCGCGTTTATACCAACTGCGCATGCGCGACTCTACTATTACCGCGCATGCGCGAAGACATACGAGTAGTGCACAATTTTTGTTTGGAATAGCTTCTCTAGTACGTAGTACATTATAACTCAATGCATAAATATGATAAACCTAATGAAATAAGTGTCTAACGACCTTTCTACTTACAGTATTAGTGATTACAAACATGTCGGTACATAGCATACGACGCGCGGGCAAGTGGGGACGAAATTAGAATTTGAGCTGACTTACTATATCCCCTTAATATAGAATGGTCAAAACAAGTCTGTGGACTGAAAGTAGACCTTGGTTTGACCAGCGATAACAATTTCACGTTGGAGTCAGCGTCTTCTGTAACATTAAACTTCATAACATGTTTACGGTAATCTAATATCAAAAGCTTAATCGGCACAATTCGTGATTAACTTATTGTTGTAAAATTATGGCTAATTACAATTATAGTTTTTACGAGTTATCTGATAACAAATGTTTATTCAGGACACTTTGGGTTCAACATGTTATTATAATGATACGGCTACTTCAAGACTTTATAACTATAATACATATAATTCATATATATATATATATATATATATATATATATATATATATATATATATATATATTCATACAGTGGTTTGGTCATAGTCATAGTGGTAGAAAGAATGAATGAGGAAAGAGTGACAAAGCAAATTTATATGGCAGATGTGAACGGCCGAGTCGGGAAGGGACGCCCTAGAAAAAAGTTTATCGACCAAATTGGCGATATTTTGAAAATGGGCCACGTTAGAAGTACCCTTAACCGACGAGCATGTATGCGTAGATATATGGATGTAAAAGTGGCGAAAGAGGTATGTCAGGTTCGTGCCAAATGGAAGTCCGTATTCTCCGCCTACCCCTCTGGGTGACAGGCGTGAGTGTTTATGTTTTTTTATGTTTTATTCATACCTCATTTTTCGCGGCAAAACAAAACAGGTAAAACTGAAGTTGAAACAAACGTAATTTATATGCAGTGACGCTGCTTAAGACGCCACATTACGGCCTTGTCTTTATTCTATATTGTTCAAAGAATAAAGGTTAGAGAACAGGAGAACGATCGCTGTAGAAAATAGTGTCCCAGAAATATGGACAAAATAAGTGAGGCGCTGCGATCGCTAAGTTGTCTCAATAAAAGCGGGCTCTTGTGCGCTAGTTTGAAATGATTATAATATCATCAAAGAAAAAAAACTAAATTATTATTATTATTTATTTATAAATAAATTATAACTTATGTTTTCTATAATTTTAATTATTATAAATATTACAAATTATTACAAATATAAATTATAAACTATTTATTGTTATTATTATTTTATTTATAATTCACCAATTTTAAATGTTTCTTTTTGTCAAAAATTAAAAGCGGATACTACTTACCGATGGCAGCATGGCTATAAATTCTACAAATTTTCAGGGACAGGCGGCCTATGCTTTAGCATGTTGCGATAGTTCTCCTGTTCTCTAACCTCCACGGTTCGAAGCTTAAAATAAAAAACGAACAGAGTTTACCGTAGACAGATTCTCTGTCTACGGAGTTTACTTTTAAATTTATAAGCGAGTCGCGACTACTTGCTAAATAGCATAATATAAGAAAAATAGTATAGGTAGTCTTTACAACTTGCAGGTTGTAAGCACTGTTTATAAATTTGATCTTTTGTTATGTTACACAAATAGGATACAATTATAGTACGTTTTTAGAGCAGGCGGAAAAAAGAACATTGACCTCAACTATTATGTTGGCATCGAAACAAAACGACAGTTATTGCTTCCATCCATTTCTTCATAGATTACGTATTGTTATGCGCTAAGCGTGTCTCATGGTACGGGGTAGGGTGAAGGAAGCGGTCATTCAGAGATAATAAACCTGTTTCGACGCTGTTTGCAATAGGTCTCACGCTGCTTTTGGGATGCGCTTGCGTGTAGATAGGTTGAGATTTAAAATTTTCGGTTATTTTACTTAGTTGTTTTCATTTTAATTAAGTTTGTTTTATTAGTTGTATCATTAAGTTTTTGTTATTGTTTTGTGACGTTTTGCATATTATCACTAGTATGAAATCGGGTCCATCGACATGAAAATCTCATAAAGACTTTACATCACCATGGAAGAAGCGGAAAGTGTCGCATATTTCGGAAACCGAAAAAATTATGATTGTAAACGTCTATAAATATGTAAAAGAAACGTGGTCTAGTGACGTATATCCATCCAAAACGGATATGAAAAAGAAGACTGCCGATATTTAAAGTTATAATTGTACGATATATTATTTTCCTCTATGGTTATAATCAATATGATGGACTCGAATTTTTATTGAAAATTGTAATAACTCGTGATTTATAAATAATAAACTTAAATTAATATTAATTTGCTTTTTAATTCATTTAGGTACAGGATAATCTTCTTTCTTTATTATATATTATAATATCATCATGACGCACTCGGCACCCTTATCTTTCACTCTGATGATGTATGTAATGATAAAAGGATAAAAAATGAACCTAAACAAAAATGATTGCCTACCCCGATGATATCGTCGAAGGTGAATATACTTTTTTTCCACCTACCCTAGAAGCGTACTATGGAAATGAGTATGTATGAGGCAGTCTGAAAGTAACGCAGACTGGAAATTAGTTGTCATATGGTAAAAACATGTGATGAGGAAGATAGAGGAACACGTTGGTATGTAGGATAATTAAAAAAAGAAGAATATGGCCAATTAAATGATTCATGTATTGTGTGAAAGATGATATAGTTAGAAAGGGGCTGCTCAACTCGATTAGTTAACGGAGATAAACAAATAAATAATCTTTATTATATAGAGATGACTAGTAATTATGTATGAAGGAACACATGTGCCGCAAACCCTAAATAAATTAAGATAAATATAGGAGTATAATAAGGTTCCCTATGTTTAAACAAATATTAAAAATTCGGCCTACTGCACGTTCATGATAACTTGAACTGGTTACCGACCATTACGATGAAAGGAAGATGTTGTCAATGTCAAATATTTATGGCAGCTTAGAAGTTAGGTGCGAGCGTTAGCCCGTGCAGATATAGTTAAAAAAAAAACTTGAGGGTGGCTCAGATCACTCTCCATAAAGTGGGCTGCGGGGGTACAGGGCTAGCGCTCGCAACTAACTTCCGAGCCGTTATAAAGCTTGGCTCAAAATATCTAATGCATTTCCTATAGTGGTGGTTTCGTTAATTTCTGCAGAGGAGAACAACATGCGTGCGTCGACCCAAGGACGAAAAGAAACAGTAGTAGAAGAGTTAAAACTTGGTGCTCTTTCCTTGATTTCTTCTCTGACTTTTGACGGTTGCTTCACCAATATATTAAAGCAATAACATTTTTAAAACCTCATTCGGATTCTCAGTGGAACTTTAAATTTATTTATTTATTATATCAATATAACTATTATTACCTAATGCAATACTGTATTAGGTTATAGTGACAATACCTCATAATTTCTATAACATCGATACTGAAAACATCGACATAATTAGTATAACACGATTTATTGTGGGCGGAGTCGTCGCCATATTTGAGAAACACTTGACTTCAGGTCACGTGACTATAATATGTCATATCTTCTATTTTTCTTAGATCAAACGATCAAAGCCAAATAGGCATACGGGTTCGGCTGACACACGGGCCTGCATAAGCTATCAACCCCGTCCGGGTGCCATGACATTTGAAGGGTTGTTCAATATAAATTATAAATAAAACTTACTAAAAGTCACTCTTAAGTTAAATTTATGACTCGTTCGGAAAATACCTCTTTACTGTACAGAACGAGAAAAAAACAAGCGATACTTTTTATTGAAAAAGTCAAACAATAATTTACAATCATAATATATTTTACAAAATTAACAACACAAAACAAATTAGAAATATTAGACGCTTGTTCTACGACGATGACGATCTTCTATATCTCTATATGTATATGTTTTTAATAATAATAATAATAATAATAGTTTATTTCTCTTGTTATTTACAATTTGCATAGAGTAGGGAGCATCTTTTAAGTACCTTAAGGCACTTGTGTCAGAGACTCCCGCTCTTCCATAGCCAAACAAAACGTTCAAGAGACGTGAGATTACATAAAAAAATATTATACAAAAAAAAAGAAAATACAATATTCAAAAATAAATGTGTGTGTGTGTGTGTGTGTGTGTGTGTGTGTGTGTGTGTGTGTGTGTGTGTGTGTGTGTGTATGTGTGTGTGTGTGTGTGTGTGTGTGTGTGTGTGTGTGTTGTATGTGTGTGTGTGTTGTGTGGTTTTTTTCTCTCTCTCTGACCCTATGTGTCGAAACATAAGTTTTTCTGTGTCTTCGTAAGACAAGGTCTTTAGCCAATTTATAATCAAAATGTATATGTAAAAAAAACTGCTGTCCGTTAGTCTCTATAAAAGTCAAAACGGCTCGGATGATTCTGATGTTTTAACTTCCCGCTAAGAAAATTGAAAATTTTCAAAAATAGGTAAGTTATTGGTTTCACCCCGATCAGGGAAAATCGAGTTTTCGATAATCGGGGTGAAATCAATAACTTTATCATCAGATCTCGGCGTTTTAAGATCCCAGGAAGCTACTCTGACTAATTTCACGTGGACATCCGTACGGATGTGTGTGTGTGTGTGTGTGTGTGTGTGTGTGTGTGTGTGTGTGCGTGTGTGCGTGTGTGCGTGTGTGCGTGTGTGCGTGCGTGCGTGTGTGCGTGCGTGCGTGCGTGCGTGCGTGTGTGCGTGTGTGCGTGTGTGCGTGTGTGCGTGTGTGCGTGTGTGCGTGTGCGCGTGTGCGCGTGTGCGCGTGTGCGCATGTGCGCGTGTGCGCGTGTGCGCGTGCGCGTGCGCGTGCGCGTGCGTGTGCGTGTGCGTGTGCGTGTGCGTGTGCGTGTGCGTGTGCGTGTGCATATGCGTGTGCGTGTGCGTGCGTGCGTGCGTGCGTGCGTGCGTGCGTGCGTGCGTGTGTGTGTGTGTGTGTGTGAGAGAGAGAGAGAGTTTGTATGTGTAAGTATGTAAACCTTTCATAATTTTTGAACGTCTAGATCGATTGTGGCGTTTGCGGCGTTCTAGAGATCTCAATGTGGAATAGATTTGGTGATAATATAAACTGATTCGGACGAGTAGATTTTGAGAAATCTCAAAAATAAAAATTTTGAAAAACTGTTACAAACTAAAACTAATAAGCTCTTAACCTCAAAAAATGAGATCGTTAGATATCGAAGGAGAAAGAATTTGAAAAAACTTTTTTTTTAAATAAATACAAGAGATGTAAAGAGATAGATTTGTAAATTACACAGTCGTTTTTAAGGTAAATGACCTTTCGTAACGCCGCTTACTTTAGAATACTATAATACATACAATTATAGTATTCTATGTATGTAAACTATAACAGAGGATTAGAATAGCAACAGAATCTTAATGATAATAACTCAAAAATAATAAAAAACTGTAATTGCTAAACCCATTTGCCAACCAAACGGGAACAACACACACACACACACACACACACACACACATATATATACATATATATATATATATATATATATATATATATATATATATATATATATATATATATATATATATATATATATATATATATATATATATATATACAAAATGTTGTCGAATTTTCATGCATGTCTGACGGTTTTTATCTCCTAGTTTAGTTTTTATTCCGTCTTGCTACCTATTAAAAAAAACTTATAAATGTAACAAAAACTTTTTGCTTATTCGAATAATTACTACAATAAAAACACTGAGTCGCTGATACTGCCTGTATTTTATTATACCTGAGAGCATAAACCATAATAAATCGAAAAAAAATGTAAATGTCAATCACTCAAAACAACTTTTAAGAAAAAAAACGCCAACATGATTTTTTTGTAGAAAAAACTTACATGAAAAATAAATACGATGTGGCTAAATTATATATAATGTAACTATCAATAGGGTTTATCAATTCTTAAAAAGTATTTCTGTGATATGCCAGGGCCAGATATAAAGGAGGATAACAATGTACTTGGCGAGATGTCTACAGAACCCACGGCGACTGTACACAGTGGGGTTGAAGCTAAAACTGACAGAAAACTAACAGTGTTAGAAACTCATGGATATGTACTTGGAAGGACTATAGGTTCTGGTTCATACGCTACAGTAAAGGTACACTTTTAAATTGTGGCCCTGTTGCACGTTAAAAGCGTGTATACTCAGTGATTAGGCTATATGATATTTGTGGCTAAACACTTGATCAGTATGGTATACGTGATAATAAATGATGCTGCGGTGTGAGCTGATATAAAACTAGCTTCAGATAAATATTTTATCTCTTACCTTTGTACCAAAAGTCGTATTAACTGTCTAAAGAAAACTGCGAATTGTCATATAATGTTGTGCACACAAAACATTGGTAAAAATAATAACCACAATGTTAATATGTGCCTTGTTAACAATATTTGGTTTATAATTTTGTCGCCATTCTTGTCAGAAGCCTGTGTTAAGGGGAAATGTAATCTCAAATGGCTTAGCAAGATCCTTCGTTATGCCGAAAATATTGCAGCATTAATTTTGAAATAAATATATGGTAAAGTTGAGGATTAATGTTAAGGATTATGTTAGACGAAATCACGACTTCGTAAAATTTTCTCGATAGAAAAAAATCCAAAGCTACCTCCAAAATAAACAATAAACCGCTGTTATTCATAAAATACTTTAAATAAGATCATGAAACTTTGCGTACTAACTGAACTAACTATAAAGCAGTGCTTATGTTATTTACTTTTTTTTTAAATACCATTATTTTCACTGTAAAAAGAAATTACCTAAACTATCGGCCTCTTGAAGCGTGATTCCTGCCGCACGGTCATTTTGCTTCGGCCTTTGAAGGGGGAGGTTGTGTCGCTTACGATCAGAATATACATTACGCAACAGGACGACGTAAAATTAAAATGGGAAATAACCGTAATAAAAATAAAAGCGACTAGCTTGGCGTTAAGAAACAGGCACAAATATGATAAACTTAATAAAATAAGTGTCTAACGACCTTTGTACTTACAGTATTAGTGATTACAAACATGTCGGTACACAGCATACGACGCGCGGGCAAGTGGGGACGAAATTAGAATTTGAGCTGACTTACTATATCCCCCTAACTATTGGCGGGCTTAAATTTTGCCCGGTTAGCCGAGAAATTTTCATAATTACTACGCTTACAGCTTTACCAGTCTGAATTGTTTTTATAGATGTAGCTATTCATGAGATAGCTAGTAATTCCTTTCTCACGATTCAGAGTTTTTAGGATCTCTATTTTTAACTATTGTAAGTTAGAGCCTGACTACTATCCTGCCTAACAAAAACGAACTTGTTGCTATTCAAGAGGCTTATTAGTGGACATAATTTGGTTGAATTTTTCCCTACCACCACACGGAAAACGCTTTCACGTGCCAAAGCTAAAATGTTATGTTATGTACCATGTGTCTTTAATTTTTTGGCCGAAGTACTTAGCAATAAGCATGTTGGGGTTTCAACAAAGCCAGTCGCAAGCAATATTTGCTTTACACTTCACTACATCACGTCGCAAGTCCACTTCTGAACATAGGCTTTCCCCATAGGTAGTCACAAAGTACGGTCTTGAGTCACCTGCATCCATCGACTACCTGCATGTTTCATCAGGTCGTCACTCCATCCAGTGGGGGTCGTCCAAAACTGCGCCATCAAGAACCTTCCTTTTTAATTTAAGTTTTTTCGTTATAGTTTTTTTACTACTGTTTATTATTTGTTCCTTTTTTTTAAAACGTTACTTCCACACTAGGATTTTCTCCTGTATCGTGGGGGTAGTTTGCATAGATAAATTTTACAAGGACAAACGTCCAGACCCGGAACAATTACTTGTAACAATTATTTTTCACCATCGATTATTGTAACTGAAAAGTATTGTAGCTCTGAAGCCATGAAATGAAAGTCATCGGGATTCTTGGTTGGATATCTCTTTAGTTAAGATTTGATGCGCCCCTAACCATTCGGTGAACGCTGCATGTGTTCACCCAAACGATCACTGAGAGACATTACTGAATCGTTGCTGTTTAGTTTGTTGGAGATGCTTCTGGAAGACGATTTCATCAATATATCATGCCTCTGAAAATTCATAATAGTGTTCATAATAGTAGAAAGATTTAGGGGTTCTTTTTATTTTTGTTCTATTGAGGGTGATGATATACTATGGAAACGTCCTTTATAAAAATTATACAACGAAAAATTTAATCCATGTATTGGCAGAATAAGAATATTCACTACCCCTTGGCCTCCCGTGGATGTTGTAAGATGTGACAGAGAGAAACAGATCAGGAGGTGGGTAGTAGGATCTCACTAGTAACAACTAAAAAATAAAAACTGCGGTTGCCCACTCGTCTGCCAAGCGAGGAAACTATGGCAAGTGTAAGATATTTGCCATGGTTGCCTATGGGGTAATCTATAGGGAAGGCCTATGTTTTGCCGTGGTCTTTTGCTAGACTCTCTCTCTATCTCTCTCTCTCTCTTTCTCGCTCTCTCTCTCTCTCTCTCTTTCTCCCTCTGTCTCCACGGAAAATCTTATTCTCCAGCCCGCAATAACTGCTGCTGCTCAGTATAAAAACGCTCGAAAAAGTGCTAGATCTGAGACAATTTCTAGTTGCGATGGTAAAGCTGTTAAGTATCTATAGTTACTTACTTTGCCTATAGCCTAAATGTCGCTTTATGTTTATGAACTCAATTGGAGATAAAGTAGAAGCAACATTGCTGGAATTTCCGAAACTCTGCATAGTGTTGCATATTAGGTTAGCAGAAAAATTATCGCTGGCAATATTGCTGAGCTATTATAATTCCAATAGTTCCAATACATTTTTGTTGAACTTGAATTTTTTTCATGCTACGACGCAAAATTTTTACTTAGGTGGCATCGAGCGACAGGCACAACTGTCAAGTGGCTATAAAAATAATTAGCAAGTTTCAAGCGCCCGGCGACTATTTGAAAAAGTTCCTACCAAGAGAAATAGAAGTTGTGAAAGGTTTAAAGCATGAAAATTTAATACGTTTCCTACAAGCAATAGAAACCACTCACAGGTTAGAAACTTTTATCCCGTGCCAACATAAAGTAATGCGTATTTCACATGATACTTTTAATATTTGTGCAAGAAGTTACAAATTACTTATTTAACTAGAAATTAACGAAAAAACGATCTGGTGAGACATACAGGAAGTCGATGGGTTTATGTGACTTAGGATGCCTTGTGGTATTCCTTGGCGGAGGCCTATGTTCAGCAGTGAACTTGTGAAGGGAAGCAATGATGATGATCAAACAAAAAAATATCACGTAAATAAATTTTTTATGTCTCCTTTCTCTTCGTCAAAAGCACGTTGTAGTCCAGTGTTGGATATGGGATTCTTCCGTTGTAGAGAATTACCCTTTTGCCGAAATGATGACAGCTAAACATGCATTTTTACTGATATAACAATTATAATATATACATTGACTATAATTCAAAATGGTACTGTAAATAATCTTCTAAGTTGCAGTGCGAACATTTTAGCTAGAAACAGTAATAATCAATTGCACATGATTTACTCGTAATACTTGCATATATCTTTATTTAAAATAAGGATTTATGCAGGTATTATACAATCAGTTGCGTAAAGAAGCACAGTCAAACATTCGTCCGTCGTACGTTCGTCCAACCGTTTTCCATCCGTCCGAGTAGAAAGAAATGCATTTTATTTCAGTTTAAGCACGCAGCGCAACAAATGAAAAGTAATTAATAGCAAAAAGATAAATAAAAGTAAAATTAAAAGTAATTTAACAACATTATAAATTTAAGAAAAGACATTTAAAGATACCCTATGCTGCAGCATGAAACTGCGAAACGGATCGAACTCAGTGATAGTACTGGTTTTCGGTCCAATCCAAGTCTTACCCAGAGGCAACTCGGGCGGCTGATTGCACGCTGCTAGTTTGCTTGATTGCTTGATGTAAAAACAATTCAAAGAAAATGTATATATATATATATATATATATATATATATATATTTATATATTTGACAGGCCTGTTGGTCTAGTGGTTAGTGACCCTGACTGCTATGCCGGAGGTCGTGGGTTCGATTCCCACCCAGGACAAATTTTTGTGTGATGAGCATGATCATTTGTTCTGTGTCTGGGTGTAATTTATCTATAATATTTATGTATTTAGAAATGTATAAGTATGTTTATCAGTTGTCCAGTACCCATAACACAAGCTCAGCTTAGCTTGGGACTAGATGGCGTTGTGTAATAGTTGTGGAATATTATTACTATTATATATATATATATATATATATATATATATATATATATATATATATATATATATATATATATATATATATATATATATATATATATGGACTAACATTAGAATTAGCCTTTTTTTTCTTATAAGAATATAATTTGTCAAATAACAGTGCTTGCACTGTTGTTTTCCGGTCTGAAGGGAATAGAGAGACAGTATAATTACTGGCTGTAGGTGTTACATTCCATCTTAGCCCTCAGAGGTGACAACGCATCAGTATCCTTGAAGTGCAGCAGCCATTTAATAAAACATTTGTGTACTTAAAAGTTTTAATACTAATACCCACAACATAACAGGCGGGTGATCAGAACGCTGACTTCCACTAAAGTGAAATATAAATATTTATTTATTGTACTACAACCAAACCCAAACTGTCACTCCGCCAAACTGTGTAATAGCAGTGTGCGATTTTTTTTATAGCATAGGGCTGACAAACGAGCACCTAGTCCACCTGATAGTAAGTGGTTGCTGTAGCCCATTGACATCTACATCTATCCTCGACTACGAATCAAAACGCAGATGCGTTGTCACCTGTAACAACTTAGATGAAATGCCTCGTTTCCAGTAATATGGGTCTCCGGTTTTCTACACTCACCATACAAAACACAGCAGCGTTGAGCTGCTATTTTACGCTGGTATTCTGTGAGAGCATGGCTGTACTATGTACCAGTATCCACTACCCCGTATCACCGCATGGATGTAGTAAGCGTCTCTTACACACGGAGCAATAAAACAGTAGATATACAGCAGTATCTTCTCGATAACAGCTGAATGTAATAGAAAACTTTGACTTTGACTTTTGACTGAAACGGTTGCTTGCCCACCTGCCAAGCATGACAATTATGGGGAATTCGCCCCTGTTCAATCTATGGGCCTATGTTCATCAGTAGACTTTTGGTAGAAATACATTTTAATGAATTGGATAACAAAATAAACATAAAAAATTAATAATATGTTTATGAAGTAACACACTTTTAAAACCATAACGGTCTTATTTAGGGTATACATTGTAATGGAATATGCTGAAAATGGCAGCCTGTTGGATATCATACGAAAGGATCAGCATATAGACGAAGTACGAGGCCGCCGTTGGTTCCGGCAGTTGGTAGAAGCTGTAGACTACTGCCATGATAGAGGAGTTGTTCATCGGTTAGTAAATAATGTAATAATAGTAAATCTCATACACTATACTGTCATTGGTCCCGCGACTTTCGGTCGAAGTATAAGTAATCAAATTTCTTTATGTATAACATATCATTTTGCCTAATTAACCGGTAAAAATAGACGAATTGCGGTTATATATTTTCGTTCTGTTATTGCAATACCGTTTTTCTACGAAGCCGCCATTAGAACAGCTGTCATCCTCTCAGAATTAAGTTCCATAAGTTAAAAAAAATTACTTTTATATTGTGTAATAAGGGGGTTATTACGTTTGGCGTGTACTTTTATTATGGTTCGTACTATTTAAAATAGTCTCTTATAATTTTCTTAAATAATATATCCTTATATGTTTCAAACACTACTAGAGTTTTTATTTTGAGTTTATAAAAGTTATAAACACATACTGTCGATATAGGTATCAATTTTATTAAAAAAGAATTTTAAGATAAGGTTTCGCAAAACGTGATGTGTTTTTAGCAATGATATAAGAAAAAGAGGTCATATATTTGACTTCCGACGTTTCGAGTGCTATGCCGCATCCATTGTCACGGTAACAACCCCGTGGTACGTACACCTGGTGCCCCGCGGTACGGCGGGTTTTGAGGTCGTAATAGCTATCTTTAGCATTTAAACAGTATTTGAGGCCAATTTACGCGGAAAGAGTTTACTGTATCTTGAAGTCTTACAGTGATGTTTGATTTAATTTTAATGATCGCAGGATCTGGAGCTGTTGGTACAACCCAGTCACATTCACTATTGAATTAAGGATGTTTATCGGCAGTTTTCGAGAGGATTTCTATTCCTTCAAATCTGATTTAAGGGCGGGTGCAATCTAGAATAAGGTCACAAGCTGCAGTTATACTTAAACTGTGATCATATTCTAAAAATAAATTCAATAAATTTCATTTCATGTTTACTAATCGCGTAAATCGACTGCCTACATGTTTAACCAGGTCATCTCTACTATCTATATATCTCTAGTGGTGGACTCGAGAATTTCTGATTCTTGTCCATTGGTCTTCGGTTCTTCAAGCGATAAAGCCAACCCATTGCCACTTCTGCTTATTGATCGTTTAGGCTATGTCAGTTACTTAGTTACTTAGTTCTTGTTCTTCTGGATATCCTCTTTACGGATTTTATTCCGCAAAGAATATATTCTATTTCTTATAGCAATTTCTACCGCAAGATGAGGGACGTTACCTACGGTTAGCAGTAAAGAAGAGCCATGTTTTAATTCTGTATGCCATCACTGACAACACGCACTGTTTGAACACTTTAATTTTAGAAATCTGAGGATTACGTGGCTCAGCACCATACCTTGAGGCAATTTATGGAGGAAGCCTTTGTTAAACTGACTGACCGTAGTGATGTGATGATATAAAATAGGTTGGCGTGTGTAACCTGGATGATTAAAAAAATGACAAACTAACAAACCTCTAGGGTTGGCTATAGACGTCCGGTATACCTAGCGCATTCTAACTTAGCCGGGCTAAAGTTTATCGCACGAGGCCGCGCAGATATAGTTTTTAGGATCAAATTGATAACAAGAGGAGTTTGAGGGTGGGTGGTAGGTAAAACTAGAAACGCAAACACGCATAATGCGCGGTTATAATTACCACCGATTAAAAAAAATTACCTAGAACCGATTATCGTCATTATCTATTACGATTCGATTTTATTTTATATTTAATTGAAGTGAAAACGTTTTAGAATCGTTGCGATTTGAAACTCTATGAAACAAGAAAGCGGCACTAATAGGAAACAAATATATAAATATATCTATAGGATTTAATTTGCGAGAGAATGAGATAGAAATAAAATACATTATATACATAGTTTCCTTTTACCTCGGTCTCCGCTTTGTGCGGTAAAAGACCGCATGGATGGACGATTAATATAACTTTTAACTGTTAAAATAAAATAAAATAATCTTATTCAATCCACTCATAACAATACACTATTTTATAACTTACCAATTTATATTAAATTAAAAAAAACCTTGAGTGTCAATCAATTTTTGTTCGACTTTTGACTTGACTTCACCTATTAATTGAATTTGATTTTAGGCTTTTTACATATACATATATTATTTTGGTGTTACTGAAAGAATTTTTGTCCCTGTTAATATGTATTTATTATATATTTAAAATGTTTATCGTAATTCTTTATTAGATTTAGATATACTATTATTTTATTGAAATACATAAAGATATTTTCAATATAATAATCATTTTCAATAATCGATATAAACAAAACAAACTGCTTCCGATGTTAATAGCGAATATGAAGTGGCACTTCTCTATCGACTAGCGTTTTTACATGCGCAAAAACTTACTTCAGCCCGGCCACCATTGAGTGCGTGGACAATACATGATTTTAAAAATATTTTTAGTTTAGCAAGCTTGCTAGGGTTAAGCTTGAACCTATTGAACTGTTCTTAGATATCAGTTCATTAAAATTGCTTATAACGAAGAGCAAACATGTCAATTTAGTCTAGTATCATAAAGTAGTAGTAGGTACGGTACTTGATTTTTTAATTTTATTTACAATTTAGGAGGTTTGGCAGGGTTAAGTTTGAACACATTACACTGTTTTTTGATTTCGAAAATGCCTTTTGAATTAATTACAATAGAAATAAATTTTAATAAAAATTTCGTATAACGAAACCGCATGTGACCACATGTCAGACTTACAGAAGTAACTTTGATTCAATATTCCTGTGTAAAAATCGAGTTTATGATTGTACAAAAAAATCATTACCCATAAGCTATACATTTCCGCAAGGGGGAATTGTAGGGGGGGGGGTTCCTGGATCCACCCTCTCTCCCATCTCCCTATCACCTCCGTTTGTAAGTACCGGATTTCTATAGTTTTTACCAATCTATAACTAACTTCTTTTAACGTAGGGACATAAAGTGCGAAAACCTCCTTATGGATCATTGCCTAAACATCAAACTATCGGACTTTGGATTTGCTAGAGGGCACATGAAGCCAAAGAACGGAGTCTATGCTTTAAGCGAAACGTTCTGTGGTAGTTACGCTTACGCATCACCAGAAATTCTCAAAGGAGTCCCATACAGACCACAAGACTCTGATATCTGGAGTATGGGTGTTGTGCTATATGCTATTGTGTACGGACGCCTGCCTTTCGATGATACAAACTACACGCAATTACTCAAGGTGAGTAATATATTATTTTTATTGATATTAAATTTATTTTATCCGACCGTAAAAATCTACATATATACACAGCCTCTCTTACTGTAATAATAATTTGCCATAAATGTTACGCTTGACTTGCGGCTTACGATCGCAGAACCAGACTTATTGCACCTTCCACGCCGGTCATCGTTGCCAGTCTTCTTATTTTACTTCCGATATATTGTAAGTTGACTGGCTATTTAGAACCACCGTTTTAAGTCTGATTACACTTTTCTTTTCCTTTCCTGATTTCTTAAACGCATTTACATCATCATTTAGATCATTAAGATGTATATCGGATATATTTCGGAGGCCATTAGCGCATTCCCAGCACTATTCACAGTCACCTCTTACTACACCCACGAGAAGATATGAGGAGTTGGATTCTCTTACACCTCTAACCACATGGCAATTTACCAAAATGTTAATTCATATATTGAAGAGAAAATACTTTGTACAATGAACGTTAAAACATAATACGTAGAGTTTTACGTTAAATACTAGATATTCTTACGTTAAATTTATGATAAATCTAATCTTATAATACAATAAGTATTTGTGTGCATAAAATTACTTGTTCTTGCTTAAAAGGTTACCCCCCCCCCCCCCACTGCACACATAAATTACATAAGGTCAAACATCCAGACCCGGAACAATTATTTGTAGGTCATACAAATAGTTGTGCCGTGCGGGATTTGAACCCGCAGGTCTCAGCGCCGCATTTTATCACTAAGCCATTGCGCCAAATAGCGTAAAATCACGACTCATCTTTAAAACGAATCTATCAGCATTTAACACAACCATATTCAAAGAAAAAACATATAAAAACCATATAAAAATGCTTATTATATTAATTTGATAGGTCATAACCAAAGAGATTTAAATATATTTATACATAATTAAATGTCTTTGGTTATAACTTATAAGTCCTCTTAATGATTTCTCACCATTGAAAACAGCGGGAAAACGCAATAAGATCCACGTAACGGCTTTATTTGAGGTTAACAGTTCTGTAAACTTTTTAAAGTTGTCTACTTTATTTATAATTCGTATTTAAACTATGGTGAAGAAATGCAAAGTTCTAAAATGATATTAAAGCATCTTCATCTTCTTCTTTTTCGTCAGTACATCCATTTTCGTCAGCGTGTAAAAGTTGTCTTGGAATCAATTTGGCTAAGCCCGTTGTAGTTCAAGTATGTGAATAGTTGACAATTCGTGAAAATTTCAGGGTGCTTTTTCGCGGGACGAATGTGTTCGGTTTCCGCATATGCACGTTTAATTATCTTTCTAAGATCTCAGTAATACTTTATAATGCGTTTTATACCGTATTATAGTAATTTATATATTTTATTATGCTACAAATAGGCATCGGCTTCGCACAATGGGCATAATGTAATATGTAAACATCAAACACATCAAACAGACTTATTTTATAAGGTTAAGTAAACGTAATGAAGAAGTATTAAGATAATATGTTAATTGCTAGTTATTCTCCTGCAGTTTCCAGGAGGTATATTGCTTATCTGAATTATTTTCCAACTTGTTACAACTTCCGCCAAAACAAATTCGAACAATACAAGCCCATCGACTATAGTACGTGAGGGTGATATGGTTATCCGGTTAATGTGGTAATTTTCTTATTCCGCAAAAACTACAGCCTTGTTTTTGGCTGTGTGATACGATAGGCATACATTACACGCTCATGCAGGCGTCAACCAATTCTATCAATCATGATTGATGAAAAACGGATGGTGACTGATAGGCGTACATTACGCGCTCATGCGGGCGTCAATCAATTCCATCAATCATGATTGATAAAGGGCTCTGCTTTATCGACAGCATCGCCACTTTGACAGTTGACATTATAGTAAATATTTTAGTCGATTTTAGTGAGTTTGTTTGTGTAGTGTAGTTAGATTTTTTAAATTGTTTTTTTTTCGAAATGTTCCTAATTATCGCCAAAGCTTTTTTCCTAATATTTTCTCAATATCTATTAATTATAGTATACGACTTTGTGTTTTTGTTTCTGCCCTCCTCCTAGTTTTTGTTTTATAAGGCAAAGCAAAGCTTAAGGTTAGTGGTTAGCAGTTGGAAACAAGGCATTCCATCTTAGTCCTCACGGGTGACAACGCATCTGCATTTTGATTCGTAATCGAGGATACATGCAGGTGTCTATGGGCCACAGCAACTACTCACCATCAGGTGGACTGTGTGCTCGTTTATTACCCTATCCTATAAAAAAGGTGACCACATTACCCTATTTACAATACTAACTCTCATCTTATCTATCTTATAACTCTCGTACCTACGTAAACGTATCACTCTCGTAACGATCTGGTGATCGTAAAGATAGTGTTGTTATTAGGTAGCTTGTTACTACAGTTAAATAATATTCAATTATGAAATACATTTTTGTGTCGGTCGTACAGCGTTATTGTTTAACAAATTTCATATATTAACATTTGAGGTTTAGACATAAAGTTTACACATGGACGCACAACACATAGAAAGTGTGACCACTACCTGAAGTCAGAATCAACATGAGAAAGAACGACTCGCACGGCGACGATGTGACCTGGCTACCAAGATCATGCGATTTGACGCCATTGCATTACTTTCTTTGGAAGTTTTGTTAGGATAAGTGTCTGCAAATAAACAAAGAACAATTACTGAACTGAAAGACGGGAATCGACGCACCATTAATGAAATTAGGACAGCGCTATTCTAAGGCTTGTTTGCCCCCTCTTTTATAAAAAAGTCATCAAAATTTCATCAAAATATTGTGATATTGTGTTCCATATTGGGCTCACTAAAGTAAGCCCCCCGAATTTTTTTTTTCAAACTTCGTGATCACATATTGTTAGTTCGTGACTTGTTCTTGATTGCTCTCTATCAATAATTGTTTGTTCGTCAATAATTTATTTATAAAAAATTAATTAAAAATCTGCCTTATAGTTAGCCCCACCCACTCCAATTTATAATTTCTTTTTCGTTATTATTGGTTTTTTTGTATTCATAAATGTTTGTTCTTTGGTAAAATACGTTTGTTCTATCAAAATATAACTATTATTTTTTTGTTTGATTAACAATTTTTATTTAGCTACATAACTAATTTTTTATAAATAAATTATTGACGAACAAACAATTATTAAAAGAGAACAATCAAGAACAAACCACGAACTAACGATATGTGATAACGAAATTTAAAAAAAAATTCGGAGGGCTAACTTTAGTGAGCCTCCATATTGTGTTCCATTCATGACCTCCAAGCCTCCCAATTCCCAATAGACTGCAATATTTTATATTTATTATTAACTAAGATTTTTGGCTTGGATGCTTGTCCTTTAAGCCATGCCTTCATTTCATTCGGGATCTTCGTTTTTATAGATTTTGTCTCTTCACAATATGCTGATGCGTCACATTGCTAAGTTTTTGAGAGATTTTGACGACTGCTCAACCCAGTTAATGACGACTGTCACTTAAGTTCATAGGCGCCTAAGCGATAAAGATAACTTGAGGTTTATGTCAAAATCGAAGCACTTGTTTCGTTGTTTCCCTTAATAGTTCCTTAAATAGTATATGCGTAGACACATAATACACAAAATCGCATCACTTTTACGTACCAAAATCCACTTCAAACCATTATTTAAACGATAAAACAGAAGCAATAATCCGTCTACGGTCAAGTTCCCGCCAAAACCCTCGATGTATACACATCTTATTAAAATAAAAACATCAGTACTTTTTAAGCAAACACTGTTTTTTTATTTCAATTTCAAATTAAGCTGTCATAATGGGACAACCACTATAGTCAAAATATTAATATTTATACCTGAGTCTGTCATACAATGGTCACCAATGACATAAAGCAGCATATCTGAAGGAAGTACATATATCAATTATTTTCTGGAGTCTTGCATTGGTTTCCTGTAACTTCCTTGCTATCTCTGGATGATTGGGACCATACCTATGTCATGCATGATCTACACCAAGGTAGTGTGCCACAAGCAAATCCCAATCATCTTTCTTTATTTCTTCATATATCTTAGAGTCCAAAATATAGTAATATAGTATAACAGAAACATGTTACTCTATATTATTATCATATACATATATTATTATTCAATATACTCGTGTGTTTCGCTATTGTCATCTTTACTACATTTGTGTAAGTAAACTGGCGAATCTTCTTTTTTCGAAATTAAGTAATATTAAATGTATTTCAGGTCACTAAAATGATTTTTATTATATAATACAAAATAGTCTCGCCAGCTTGTCATTACAAGCAATATACAACCTATCGCAGATATAACTTCAATAGGTGACTCTACCAACTCTATGAAAAGTAGGTACTCAAATAAAATCCATTTTTGCGTTTCTCGCAATATTTAATTGCCTCTGATGTGGCCCTAGTTGGGGCACCCCTGAGATGAGAGATCACCATTGTATGCGCACGTATCGCCCCACACTCGTCTTTCTTTCTCTGTCTCTGTCTCTCTCTCTTTTGACGGAGTTTAAAGTACTACTTATCAATCTGGAAAAAAGGTAATATAACACCATCGAAGAGGTCGATATTCGACGTGTATTTTTTTAAATCATTTGTACATTATTCATTTATTTATTTATTTATTATATGGACAACAAAACAGATAACAATCAAAATACATTAAAATTACACATATACATATAAAAGTTTTGTGCCAGATTGTTTTCCTAAGTATGTTGACACATCATTTTCATATTTTACTACAGAGGAGATCAAATCTACGCTTAACAATATTAATATTAATGCCATACATTACTACATAATACAAAAAAAAATTTACATACAAGAAGTTTAAAATCTATGTGATATGGGACATAACACAAAAAAACAAAAATTTTGCGTACATCAAATTTAAAATCTATGTGATATGGGAATGAGCGTGTAAGTAAGGTAACAACTGTAAACAACTGTTTTAACAACTGTGTTTAGGTAACCTTGTATTAATTACAAGGTTACCTAAAAACCTGTACTGAGATACTTACAATCGAAGAAAGGTCGTCATGAACAACTTTTATTTCATTTTATTATAGAATGTATAGTGTTATACAAGTCTTCCGTACGAATTCCGGACAAACCTTGAATTCAAAAACAAGCATGCATCATAATGTGTTTAAAAGCAAAGTTTGTATAAATAATCTGCATCATATCAAGGTTACGTTAAATAGTGCCTCTTGTTTTTAAAATTTTTATTTTCGATTTTTAAATTCTCTACAAGAAGTCGTCAGAGTATGAACCATGCCATAAATTAGAACAATGGCTTAAAAACTATTCGCTCGTATCACTCAGCCCTGACTTTGAAAGTCCTTGATTATATGGGTTTTGGACCGGAGACGGATCTTCGATATATCTAACTGATGACAAAAACGATAGCGAGAATGAGAATTCATATAAATGTCAGATATTTTCTTTTAATATTAGGGAGGAAAACGAGCTAACGGTTCACCTGAAGGCAAGTAAGCTATTGCACGAACTTCAAATAGTGTAAGGTTATACATATGCGTTGTCAACCTTGAAGAGATGGATCTGCGAAAAACTTTTTTTTTATAGAAAGAGGGTGACAAACGAGCACACAAGTTCAACGGGTAAGGCCCGGATTCCATCAAAGGATGATGAAATGTGCGGAGGTGTCTAAAGCGGAGACGAGAAGAGATGGTTTTCAGCTACGTTGTATCCACCGAAGCTGTTCGAAGATGCGTACTGGCTCGATTGAAGTGCAGATGTGTTCTGGATAGAGCAGAACTGAGATGCGTGCGGCGAGCGTTGGATATTGTAATAAACGACAGTTTAGTACGATTTGACACGAAAGGCAGACACATTCATGTCACTATTACAAAAACTGTATCATCTTTTACTAGCACCGTCACTCACTACACGCCGCTCACACCTCTTCTCTTCTCTGCTGCACACCGTCGGCAGCTTGTGAGGTCTCCGCTTCGATCGCGCCATACAAATATGACACATCTCCGCTCAATGGTATCCACTGAAGCTAAGTTGAGAGATGTTGTGTGAATTACGAAATTCGTTTGTTTGTTTAAAACATATCTCCTCCCCTCTCGTTTCGTCTCCGCTTTGGTGGAGTCCGGGCCTAAGTTGATGCTGTGGCCGATATACATCTACAACTATCCTCGACTAAGAATAAAAAGCAGGTGCGTTGTTACTCTTAAGGACCCATAAGATATGCCTAAGATATGGCGCGTTACCAATACAAAGTGTCTCTGGTTCTATAAATTCTCTATATCAAACAGATCAACATTAAGCAGCGTGCTGGTATTCTGTGAGATATATGTGATTCATGTGTGATTCTGTATTACAATAATTCAAATAACTTAAAGGTTCTACGGGTAATAGCATATTTCGTTTTGAATTCCCTTTAAAAATATTGTTACGAGCTTGAGGTTCGTGACAATAAAAATTGCCGATAAAATTACCTAAATTAACACTTTAATTTACTTTCCACAAATTAAAGTTAAAACACTAATAATTAAACACACTAATTCACTTAATTCCGCTCCGAAGCTACGCTTGTGTCGCCGAGTTAAACTCTGACTCGATCGCATCTTGCGCCACCTATTTATTTAAATTAGCAAAATATCCGGAATGTTCAAGTAAACACGCGCAAGGTACTGAGAGTTCGAGCATAGATTTTCTAGTTCTTCGGGTGGCGCTGTCGGTCGAAAGAGTTGTGATGTCATAAACTGCAACGCTCCCCTCGCTCTCGTTCCTGACACTAGATGGCGCTAGTTGTGGAGCACGTAACAATATAAATGTATAGTTTTTTTTTAATTTTAAACAAATGACTGGAGGACAAAAACTATTAAAAACTTAATTTTATTTAAGCGTATTTTCTGCTTCAGACACCTTAATTATAATTTTTTTTTGCTTGTAAATTTTCCGCATTTTTTGTTTCATTAAATTTTAGTTTGCATCCAACATTAACATTACAACTCAGCAATATTAGACAAAATTACACTGATATTCATTTGTTTATCTGTTTTAAAAACCAGGCAATATATTTTCAAAATTATATTTGAAATAGCTGTCTAGGCAGACGCTGTTCTGCCCTTTCCGACGACCTTTCTTATAATAATTTCCCTAAATTCTAATCGGCTGCTTGAAATCCTCTTAGAAAAAAATCACTGTAATAGATGGACATCGAGGTAATTCCATGTGTTCCGTTTTGCTGAATTTAGCACGGGGCAGTAAATAATTAATATACTAATATTAATTTAATTCATATGTTAAGTATGAATATCCGGGTGCTTGTGGCTATCTTATTAACCTACTGTAAACAATGTAACTATTTTACTATATGACCATTTATGTTTGGGCACATCATGAGGTAGCTGTGCGTTCGGTTAGCCATATTGTGAAGTGTTCTCATTCATTAATTCACATGAAGGTGTAGACAATAGACAATGTAATATTTAATAAAATGATTGCGTTTCATAAAATATTCGGCCGCTTCATGATGTATGTAGTCAATTTAATATTAATATCAGACAATGACATTAATATCAGATTTTTTTTATAGGATAGGGTGACAAACGCGCACACAATCCACCTGATGGTAAGTAGTTGCTGCGGTCCATTGACATCTACGTCTATCCTCGATTACAAATCAAAATGCAGATGCGTTGTCACCCGTGAGGACTAAGATGGAATGCCTCGTTTCCAGTAAAAAGGGTCTCCGGTCTCTAGACTCACCATACGAAACACAGCAGCGTTAAGCTACTATTTCACGCTGGTATTCTGTGAGAGCGTGGTCCTTCCCCGGTCGAGCCGACCCATTCGTGCTACAACTATACTACTAATATAACTGCAGCATGGCTCTACCACGTATAATTTTTTTTACAAAATATGAAAAAACAGATTTTTCATATTTTGTGAAATTTAAACTGTTTTAATATTTGGGATCTCTTCGACCTGCCACTGACTCATTTTTTTAAATATTTTCGCAGCAGGTACAAAACAAAGTATCTTTTCCGCGCGAACCGAAAGTTTCAGTGGAGTGCCGCAAATTGATCACAAAAATTCTGTCACCGCTGAAATTACGCGTCAAGATCCCACAGATACTCGCCGATCCCTGGCTAAACCCGAACCAAACCACCAAAGATGACGACAGCGAAAACACACAGGTAATTAGAATCAAATATTTAAATCATCAAGAATTGGGATCGATCAGGGGATAAGCGCTTGCCTTAGTATTTTCTATTTATTAGCAAAACGAGTTTAATTCCCTCAACACAACTAAAATTGTGAATTGTGGATTTAACTCATGTTGTATGGTGGTGGTGGTGAAAGAGAACATGTGAGTAAACCTGCATATCTAAGAATATTGCAAATCATTTCCTGAATACTGTACAGCCGCAGTACAAAATATAGTTTATTAGTCCGATAGTTTCGGATTTAAGCGAAAGTTTCGGAACAGTATTTTCCACTATTTAGTCCCTTAGCCGGGGCGTCGCAGTCTGCGAAATTTAAAACTAATTCTATACTTTATATTTTAGGTCGCATATTACGCAAGGGACTTTTTTATTGACTTTAGTAGAGTAGTATACCTTAGAGTCTAAGTTTCCGTCAAAGTCTTCCAACATGCATTGCGGCATCGCGACAGACTCCCAATGTCTTAAACACTCTCAAGAATGAGAGAGCACGTGCCCAGAAATGGGACGTAGTACCTGTTACTGTACATTAAATTTTAAATAGTGGTCTAGTATGGATGGACGCTATACGTTATGGTTGTAGCATGAATTAGTCAGCTCAGCCAGGGTAGGACCACGCTCTCACAGAACATCAGCGTTAAATAGCAGCTTAATGCTATTGTCTTTCGTATAGTGACTAAACTCACTCGGACTCGGTGACAGCGTTTAATAGAAACGGGGCATTCCATTTTAATCCCTAGGAGTGGCAACGAATTGGTATGAGTGTCGCCTTGGACAAAGACGGCTGAAGGAACCCTTCATGATGTTCCTTCGGCCGTCTTTGTCCAAGGCGACAATTTCATAGTTGATAATAAGATCTAAGGAAAGTTACGACAGCGTTAGAGAATCAAGGTACATGAGACTTTTTATTTTTATTTATTTAAACCTTATTGCACAAAAATGTACAAAGCTGGACTTACGCCTTTTTATGGAACATATATTTGATCTTAGAATCTGCGACTTAGCCTTGCTGTGTAGGTAGTAATTCAGTTTCTTTCTGACTATTAAGCTGCGAATATAGTAGAGAGTATAAACTGGAAGATATCCTGCATGCAACAGGTATCAATCAGAGTGCAACATTGATGTCAGATGACAATATCATGACTTGACGCGCCGGATCATCGTACATTTAGTTATGTTGTATTCCTTTTACGGGCCTTCCTCTTAGCAAGTTTTTTTCACCAGGCTACTACACATATAAAAATCCTTATAAATCCAAAATTATTCAAGTTATTTAATAAATATGGAAGCCTGTGCTTGGCACCGGTTGTTTTATGAATAACTGCATTTAACATATACATGTGTTTTATCCTTGCAGACTAAAATGGATTGATTTATTTTCAATCATTATTTTTATTATTTTTCAGGAACCTGCACATTCTAGTAAAGATGAGATAAAAAGTGTAAATATCGGCACAGTTACTTACGACAGACATTTAGAAGAAGTAAAATAATTATTTGAGGACAAAATTTAAAACAAAAACAAAGAGAATTGAAAAAAACAATAAATTATAATGCAGTACATATTTCTTTTATTTAATTTGGACAGAAAGGTGACATGTTATTTCAATTTATGTATTTATATTTCCATTTATTCCATTATACGAGGGCCAATTTCGCAATATACGAGTAAGGTGTGTTGTGATCACTTTATTCAATGAAGTTTTTGCATTTTAATCAGGCCAGAAAATAAAGTTTTTAAATGTTATAATGAGATAATATATAAAATGTAAATACGAAAATTACATAATATTTAAATGTCCATCCGAGTTTTGAAATACCTATGATATTCTTCAATATTATTATAACTGAACTATGCCTACTCAGAAGGGAAAGTACCACATCGAGCATTGAATAGCCATTAATAGGAATACCTGAGTAACGTTGTTGTGTTTTGTGTGGTAAGTTGTGCCACCGAAAACGTAACAGATGTGATAACAATCCATTTCATCTTATGTATTGTCCTAACTAAGCCATTGTGTGATCAATACTCAACATATAGGTACTGTTGTCGCAACGCGAAATGTGTTCACGTGTAGGTATTATATTATACACGTGATATTATCGTATTGTGTGTGTGATATTTTCATATGGAGTCGTAGCGTAACGTAAAATTCTTTAAATTCTTCTAATGTTACCTAATCGTTGCTTTAACAAAATATAGACTTTTTCAAATACGTTTAAAGTCCATAGAGTATTGCCAAAAGATATCGTTAAATATTTTAAAACTATTTTATGATATGATATTGATGTTAAGGAAAAGGTAGACCGTTTATTTTTTTAATTTATTGCGTCTATAATACTCGTAGATACAATAGCACCTTATCTAGTCACTATGTAATAATACAAGCATCGAATCGGGTGTTTTCTTATTTAATGAAACAAACTAAACCTTTATTTATATCTGGTAATAGATAGTTTTACTTTGTTACGTTAGACTCCGCCAATTTTAGCCCAATTTTTGTATTACCAACATTTAAGGTAAAATTTTTGAAAAAAATCATTTTAGATCGGATGTTAAGTGTTTTAATATAAATAAATTGCTTCTTAAAAATCAATTAGGTTATACAAGGGGCCACTCGACAACTGACGCCGGTGTTGAGCTTATTACTACATATTTCTTGTGCATGTGAGAATTCAGAGGATGTTTAGTGTATATTTTGGTGACCTATAAAAGGCCTTGGACTATGTTCACCATGAGACATTAATCAGGAAGCTACAGTACTATAGTTTCAAGAACACAGCGCTTAAACTCATTATTTTGTATTTAAGTAATAGAATGCAGAAAGGTATTATCAATGGCAAAGGTTCTTCCGGATCACCTGTTAAAACGGGTGTCGCCCAAGGCTCAATTCTTAGCCCATTCCTATTTCTAGTCCATATTAATGACTTATCTTCCCTTGTAGGCAATAACCATGATATATTATTATTTTCTTATGATACTTCCTTGATTTTTAAACTTAAACGTCAATAATGTAAATGTGAAGAAGTGAATAATGTTATTTCAAAATTAGTGTATTGGTTTAACGTTACTTATCTTTTTAATGTTGACGAACTGAGCCCTGTTGAATCTCTGTTTTTCTTGGCATTGCTTTCGGCGCTAAGTTTCAGTCCTATCTTCTTCAGTCCCCTTCATTCTTTCAGCCACATATATCTAAATTAGCAAGCAGACTAAGCTCTGCAGTTTATATTGTCGAAAATGATTAGAGGTCTCACTAGTTTATTTTAGTTATTTCGATAGCATAATGTCTTATGGAATTTAACTATAGGGAAATTTTGCGGATTTAGAAACTATTTTTGTCTTGCAGGAGAGGGGCAAACGAGGTATTTACAACCTAAAACCGAGAGAGTCTCTCAGAGAAAATTTTAAGGAATTAAATATATGTATTAACTTTGGACTGAAGGCCAAATTTAATAATATATTTATTTATTTATTTCTATTTAGGAAAATTTAATGTATGTTCACAAAAACACAGGTAGTTTTAGTGAAAATAGTGATATACACTATGTAAAGTAGGAACAAATACAAGCTAATGAAACTAGTTTCTAGACTCCATAGAGTCAGCAATTCATTCATGGGGCAATGTATACGCTATAACAACGAAGTCCCAGAAAATATGCACGGTCTCTCTGTTAACAACTTTAAATATTTTATTAAACAAAAACCATAAAAAAGGGTTATTATGATATAAATAAAAACATTGTTGATAATAACTCCTGCACTATGTAAAGTAGGAACAAATACAAGCTTATGAAACTAGTTTCTCGGCTCCATAGAGTCAGCAATTCATTCATGGGGCAATGTATACGCTATAACAACGAAGTCCCCGAAAATATGCATGATCTTTCTATTAACAACTTTAAATATTTTATTAAACAAAAACTATAAAAAGGGTTATTATGATATAAATAAATACAATGTTGATAATATCTCCTGAGACTGAGGTGTTCGCTTCCAAGCTGTAGCTAAAATAAATTTCGTAAATAGTTTGTACAACCTTTCATATAGTATAATTTACTTTTAAAAGAAAGTCCCATTGGATTTCTTGCTGGTTCTACCCAGGACAGAGGTATTTTTCCGAGCTAGTCATAAATTATTATTGTGCCACCTTGTAAGAGAATCCACTACCCCATATCGATAGTGGGAGTCGTAAGAGGCGACAGAGGGTAACGAAACAAGGAGTGCAGCATCTTCGTAAAAAACCGCGGTTTCCGTTATAACAAATATGGGGAAGGCCGACGTTCAGCATTGGACTTTTGATAGACTGTAATGAACGAATGAAAAAATAGTACTGTCGCAATATGATCAATACATATATAGTATTCTCATTTTTGTCGCACATCTAGTACAACGCATTAGAGTAATACTCGTGTCTTCAATCTGTCCTGCGACAGCCAATGTCTTATTGTTGTTACTATTGCTGTGATAAGTGTGATAAGTTGAAGAAGAAAACACAGAATGATAATTACTCAGTTTTATTTACTTGAAAGGTTAATATTTTGGTGTTTTATTGAGTATAAGAGCGAGCGAAGTGAGCACGGGACTTAGGGCACCCCGATTCGGACAGGTTTGGTTAGAAGTCCCCTTCTAAAGCGAAGCGGGGCTCCATCGACCGGGCTTCCCTCGACTGCGCTACGTTGAGTGGCGTGGAGCTTCCTTCCCCCCAACTCTCCCTCCCCATAAATTTATAGTCAAAAACGTTACGAAAATATAACCTCAAAAAGAGATTTTAAAAAATTTATAAAAAAAATCTAAGCACGTCCGGCAGGGGTGACAAGTGGGGGGCAACTCTACAACTCCTCCACCTCCCTCCTCACCACCCACCACCCCCTAATTCAGGCGACTTAATTTCAAACCTTACCCATCATAATGATAACTTGAAAAATTTCGAAATACCACATCACATTAGCTATATATTATAGCTATGTATTATATAAGTGTTCTGTGTAACTGAGTAAGACATTATAGTTGTCTTACTCAGTAACATAGAACACATATAATACCCTTAAGAAGGATCAGTGACGTCACGACAGTCTAATATGGCGGACAGCGTTTTGCAGATTTGAGGCACCGACAAAAAAAATTCTTAAAATTGAAATATAAAATTAATAAAGCAATTTTATAAAAAAAAATTAATATTGCTCGTTAGCTTTTTACAAAATCTATCATAAATATATATTGGTTGCGCGGAAAAAACCATTGGATTATTATATTTGACGGTAGGAGTGTCAAGTCGCTTGTTCCTTTCCGAAAAACGATATCATTCGTACCCTCCTATCGACACATCGGGGTGGTGGGGTGGGAGGGGCAAGAAGATGATTCTAGAATGTCACGTAATCATCGGAGCCGAGGACATATAAGGCACGCTCGACCGTTGCGCGTCCTCTTTCCACCGCAGTCGTCGCTGAAACCACAACGCTTCTCTCCCGACGCACCCCTGGGGCCCCAGAGTGTCTGTCTAGAAGAAGTTCCCTCACCTCGTGTGAGATATAGTCGCGCACCGTCTCTCTCCGGAGTGTTCCAGAGGAAGTTCCAGAAGTTGCAGCTATAGTGCTCAACAGGATAGAAGAAACCCCGGTGAGTCAGCACTCCTTTATTTACTGCCTGATATAATCGTTTAACCCGCTCCAATTTTGTTGTTCTCCTAATCAGGCAGGATTCCTTTTCAGCGATTTGGCACAATAATAGTTTTAGTTTAGGGAAGAGCGAGTGCATTATACCGCATGCTATAGTAGTCGCTTTTACGTAAGCGTAGAAGCAATCGCATATACAGTCCACTTTAGTTAATATCTCGCGTAATAGGTTTAAGGTTCGACTGGGGAACTAGACTTCGGCAGCCTTAAACACGTGGCTCCACCATTTTATGGTCACTTCGAGCAGGATTTTGGTCGAATTGTTGAATTAATTAATTAGATAATGCATTCTAATTTATAGAATAGACTTAAATAGTGTTCGTTTAAATTTAAATTTTGATTAGGTACTCGCAAACAGAATTATTCGTTTTATAGCGCTCGTATTTGATTAAATTTAAAGCCTATTAAATAATTGAAACAGTGTAATAGGAACCGTTTGATACGCTTACCCACAATCTTGATAAAATTATTGAGTGCAAATGACGCGTCACCTCGACTCGCTGCGCAGGTGTTCGATTTAATTACGTAATACGGCATACCGAGTGTCCATCCTTCATTGTTTGTGCGTTGTGAGATTAATTGTGATTGATATAACTTTATTATAATAGTTTAAAATGGCAGTTAGTGGAAGTGAAATCAAAATTAAAACGCTTTATGCTAAGAGGGACATACTCTTTTCGCGTATGCAGAATATAAGTGATTATATAAAGAACATTAATATAGAAGCAGTGCGGGAAACCTTTTTGAATGAAATCGAAACGATAGATACTTTGCGGATAAATTACGAAAGAATATTAGACCAAATTAATCATTTGGAATTACAAATCGACCCGAAATACATAGTGAACTACCAACCGCTGCTGGCATTCGAAGATATGTTGTGTCGCGTGAAAAGAACTGCGAGATCCCTACAATCTCAAAACGAAACAAAGCCGGAAAAACAGGTACGTCCAAGTGACTCGATTAGGTTGCCGCCAATAGATATTCCGGTATTCAATGGTGATATTAAGACGTGGCCCTTCTTCTTCAGTAGTTTTCAAAACAATATACACAATAACCCATCGTTATCGGACGCCGAAAAGTTATATTACTTAATTAGTAAACTTAGTGGCAGGGCACAGTCGATCTGCTCTGGTTTTACACCTACAGCAAACAATTACCTATTAATATTCGAAACGCTTAAAACTAAATATGAAGATAGGAGAATGTTAGCTTCCGAATATTTGAACCAGATATTCGATCTTAAACCTATATCATCCGCGAACATCAACGGCTTAGAGCAGTTTCTAGATAAATTTGTGGCATCGGTGGCTGCACTTAAGAATTTGAAATTTAATGATCTTATGGACGTGGTGTTTCTCCATATTGCACTGAAGAAGTTGGACCCCGACACCGTGCGTGCGTTTGAAATGGAGCATCGTAGCTCGGAGATGCCTTCCTTTCATTCATTAGCATCGTTCGTGCGAGATCAAATAAAGGTGATGCAGCGCTCTCCGAACGTTAAACAGGAGAATAAAAGGTGCGTCGACCGTAGACAGACTCAACCATCTAAAATAGCAGGGTCGTTAACTTACGTAACCGCTACGCCAACATCACTCCAGCATACTTGTTTAGTATGTAAAGATAGACACGGTAATTTATATAATTGTGCGACTTTTCGTAAATATTCACCAAGCGAGCGTTATAAATTAGTAAAGACAAACAACCTATGTTTGAACTGCTTAAGCGATAAGCATTTAGTTGCAAAATGCAATTCGAGTTCCGTATGTAGCAAGTGCGCCAGGAAACATCACACGCTATTACATTTTGAAAATAGCAACATAGCGGCGTCAAGTAAAGCGGATAAGGAATTCGCCCCTACTAAGGTCAACGATTCTAGCGGTCGACCTGGTGATGTCGCTCTGTGCTCATTGGCAAATATGGGAGCACAACCTCCTTCAACCGTGTTACTGGGTACGGCACGTATTTTGGTTAGGGATTCGCGTGGAAACGAACAAAGCGTCCGTGCACTGCTGGACAGCGGAGCCCAAAATAGCTTTATAACGCGACAATGTTGTCAGCGCTTAGGCTTAGTAATAAATAGGTCACTTTCATGTCCTGTAATTAAAGGCATCGGAGGCACTAGTAAATCGACACAGGGATATATAAATTTAAAAATTTATTCTCGGATAGATCGTAATGTTAACTTTGATATAAATGCACTAGTAGTAGATAGGGTCACTGAACGGTTGCCAACCGTTTCGGTTGACACCTCGGCAATGATTGAATTTAAGAATTTGACTCTGGCGGACGACACTTACGCCGTTCCTGGAAACATAGACATGCTCATTGGAGCATCGCTTTTCCCTCATCTTTTGTTAAACAATAAGGTCAGGGGCAACTCCTCGCATACCGCGCCTTACGCACTGGAAACCGTATTGGGCTATGTGATCCTTGGCTCCGCCCCCATCATAGATAGTATTTCGGCAACCTCTTATTGTGGTATGGCTGTCGAACCGCTCGAGTCGTTAGTCCGCAAATTTTGGGAGATGGAGGAGGTGAACGTCCCACCCATAGCTAGCTCAGATGACAGGTTATGCGAGGAAATTTACGTCCGCACGACCGTTCGTGATCGCGACGGTAGATATAGTGTAGCGCTACCCTTTAAAGGAGATGTTTTATCTCTCGGCGATTCGCGTCAAATGGCGGAAAAACGTTTCTACAGCTTGGAGCGTAGGATGCTCGCTTCAACCCAGTTAAAGGAAGCTTACGACGGCGTCATTAACGAATATATAAGAGAAGGTTACATATCACTTGTGGCTTCGAAATTAGATAACTACGAAGACACACCGTCGTATTTCATACCACACCACGGAGTCATTAGAGAGGACAAACTTACATCTAAGTTACGTGTAGTGCTCGACGCTAGTGCTAAAACTAGCACTCACCTGTCGCTTAACGATATCCTCTATAGTGGGCAAAATTTACAGGGCAGTTTATTTAATATAATAGTCAATTTTCGTTTGTTTAGTATAGCACTATCCGCCGATATTCGTCAAATGTTTCTTTGCATAGGGGTCCGTGAATGCGACCGTAGATTCCAACGCATTTTATATCGTTTCAACCCAAAGGAACCTCTAATGGTGTTTGAATTTAACCGCGTTTGTTTTGGTTTAAAGTCGAGCCCATTTCATGCGTTACGCACGGTGAGACAGCTCGCTCACGATGAAGGTCCCTCTTATCCTAAAGCTAAGAGGGCAATTGAGAGCGGATTATATATGGATGATTTTGTGTACTCGGTCGATAGCGTGGAGGAGGCAACCCTAACCACCGCCGAGGTTATAAGGCTCATGAAATCGGGTCAATTCGATCTTGTGAAGTGGACTAGTAATTCGCGTCCGGTTTTGGATACAATCCCACTATCACACCGTCTTTCGGCGATAAAGGAATTCGACGATTCTGATACACACAAGGTGCTCGGTCTGTGTTGGTCACCAGAGTCCGACGTGTTTAGCCTTAAGGTAAATCCGCCCGTAGAGAAATGCACAAAGCGCACAATACTGTCATGCGTTGCTAGATTATGGGACATCATGGGTTTCGTAGCTCCGGTGGTATTATACGCTAAGCTTTTAATTAAACAACTTTGGTTATTGGAATGCGACTGGGATGACTCGCCGCCGGACAGCATTGTTCGGTTGTGGCAGCGCTTTAGAGAGGAACTTCCTTTATTAAGAGAAATTAAAATACCGCGTCATATAAACGTAGATAGAAGTAGCGCCATAACAGTCGTTGGGTTTGCAGACGCCAGCGAGAAGGCTTACGGGGGCGTTGTATATTTCCACGTCCAGAATAATGGTAGAAATTCGATTAGCCTCATTAGTTCTAAGTCGAGAGTCTCCCCCCGTAAGGTTGTCTCTCTGGCGCGCTTAGAGCTTTGCGCAATATTAGTACTCACCAAGCTTATTACCGCAGTTATCAGCGCATGTAGGGATAGAGTTCACATAGAAAGGATATTTGCCTTTTCCGACTCCACCGTCGCCTTATGCTGGGTTCATTCTTCACCCCACCGTTGGGACACGTTTGTCGCGAACCGAGTGGCCAAGATACAAGACGAGTTAGAAACGCGGAACTTTTATCACGTGTCCGGTACGGAAAACCCCGCCGATTGTCTATCCCGTGGACTCACCCCGATGCAAATAATGGACCACCCGCTTTGGTTCCACGGACCTGCTTGGGTTCACTTGGATCCCTCGCAATGGCCAATAACCGATTTCGAACCTTCGTCAGTGTCACAACCGCCGGAAGAAAAGAGACACGCTCTAGTGGCGAACGTTTCGAGCAAGGTTTCTCCAATCATTGCTTTGGCGAACCGCTTGTCCTCTTGGTCGAAATTATTGCGTAGCGTAATTTACGTTTGTCGATTCGCGAAGCTGTTACCGCGACGTTCGTATGTCTTAGCATCCGATTACAACTATGCCGAGTCGCTAGTATTGCGTGAACTTCAACGTGCGCACTTCTCTGAAGAAATTAGAAGATTACAATCGAATAGAGCTTGTAGTCGCGCCTTTCAACGCATTAAGCCATTTTTACAGGATGGGATTGTAAGGGTAGGTGGACGCTTGTCCAACTCGCAATTGAGTTTCGACCAACGGCACCCTATTGTTTTACCGCGTAAAGACCATATCATGAACTTATTAGTCGACTACCATCATAAATTGAACTCGCACGCTGGCCCCGACTTGTTGATGTCGATTTTGCGTCAGAATTATTGGATTCTTTCTGCACGTAGTTTAATACGCAATCGGGTGCACAGATGTATAGCTTGCTTTCGGGTACGCCCCAAGCCGTCATTTCCGGAAATGGCGGAACTTAGATCTTGTAGAGTAATACAATCAGTAAAGCCCTTCACGCACACCGGGTCTGATTTCGCTGGTCCGTTTAAGGTCACGCTCACTCGCGGGCGTGGTATAAGATCCACAAAGGCTTACGTCTGCATTTTCGTGTGTCTAACTACTCGAGCGGTGCATATAGAACTCGTTGGTGATCTAAGCACAGCAGGCTTTATGGGTGCATTTAAAAGATTTCTATCCCGCAGAGGCCCTGTAAGTAAATTGTATTCGGATAACGGTACGAACTACGTCGGTGCAAAACGTATTCTATCGGAACTACATGAGCTCTTAGCTAGCAAGTATTATAATTCGGAGTTCGCTCACATTCTAGCCGAGAACCGCATTGAGTGGTCTCTGAACGTCCCAGCCGCGAGCCATTTTGGGGGCAATTGGGAGACTAATATCAAGAGTCTAAAGAGTCATTTATACCGAGTAATAGGAGATCAAATTTTGTCCTTCGAAGAGCTAAGTACGGTGCTCGCTCAAATTGAATGCGTAATGAATAGTCGCCCACTTTGTCGTACGTTGTCTAGTGACCCCTCGGAACCGCTGGCTCTAACTCCAGCACATTTTTTGAATTTAACGCCTTTAAAGTATTTGCCAGCCGCAGATATGGATGAGAACAGACTTAGCATTTCCGCACGCCACAAATTATTAGATTGGTTAGTGCAATCGTTTTGGAAACGATGGAGGATGGAATACTTGCATACTTTGCAGTCTCGGCAAAAATGGAACACAGCAACTGAGCCTTTAGCTGTAGGAACTGTAGTTGTGCTCACCAAAGAGAATACGCCGCCTCTCCACTGGCCGTTAGGAATTGTCGAAGAGGTCTTTCCCGGTTCCGACGGAGTAGTTAGGATAGCTCGCGTTAAGACCACGGTTGGGTCTTACTTGCGTCCGGTTGTCCGTTTGTGCCCCCTGCCTCTTCCATAATTTAAATTAGCTTTCTAGATTAAATTGTAGTTGAATTTAAGTAATCTTAGCGTTAGTTAGTTATTTTGTTAGTTGATCTTAGCTCTAGTTGTATTAGTTAATTTTGAAGGAAATCCTTCAAGGGCGGGGGAGATGGTTGCGCGGAAAAAACCATTGGATTATTATATTTGACGGTAGGAGTGTCAAGTCGCTTGTTCCTTTCCGAAAAACGATATCATTCGTACCCTCCTATCGACACATCGGGGTGGTGGGGTGGGAGGGGCAAGAAGATGATTCTAGAATGTCACGTAATCATCGGAGCCGAGGACATATAAGGCACGCGCGACCGTTGCGCGTCCTCTTTCCACCGCAGTCGTCGCTGAAACCACAACGCTTCTCTCCCGACGCACCCCTGGGGCCCCAGAGTGTCTGTCTAGAAGAAGTTCCCTCACCTCGTGTGAGATATAGTCGCGCACCGCCTCTCTCCGGAGTGTTCCAGAAGAAGTTCCAGAAGTTGCAGCTATAGTGCTCAACAGGATAGAAGAAACCCCGGTGAGTCAACACTCCTTTATTTACTGCCTGATATAATCGTTTAACCCGCTCCAATTTTGTTGTTCTCCTAATCAGGCAGGATTCCTTTTCAGCGATTTGGCACAATAATAGTTTTAGTTTAGGGAAGAGCGAGTGCATTATACCGCATGCTATAGTAGTTGCTTTTACGTAAGCGTAGAAGCAATCGCATATACAGTCCACTTTAGTTAATATCTCGCGTAATAGGTTTAAGGTTCGACCGGGGAACTAGACTTCGGCAGCCTTAAACACGTGGCTCCACCATATATTGATTTTTTACATGGTGTAAAATACCCTGTTACTGTAGCATAATTTACGTTTAATTTGTGAAATAAAATGTAATTTAATTATAATCTAAATACATACTCTACTCGTAAGTATCATCTGTTTAATAATTAAAAAAAGGATATTCTCCCAAATATGTTTATGATGACCACACCAAAACATTTAAAATAAAAAGTTCAAATAATAACATAAAGTTTAATCAATACCTTTTTAATATGTTTTTCATGGAAATGTTTATTATATTTTGCACTCGATTGTTTGAAGGTCGTCTGATAATACCTTTATTTGTCTTGTGTGGAAAGTTTCTTCTTAATAATCTTTGTCAACCGATTACAATTCAAATTACAATAAGTGGTATATAAAACATCTTTTATATCACTTTAGACTTATTTTCACAAAACAAATCGTCGTCCTCCAATTTTCGGGCGCGTTCATTTCGTCGTGCTTTTATAATACATAGATAGGAAATGCCAATCATCAAGACGTAAATTGCGGCGGCAATCCAACAATTGAAAGCAACCTTAATAAAAGAAAACGTATATTTATTTATAATATAACATTGTATAAGTTTCGTTATCACCTAACATAAAACAAGTTGTAAGTACACCGAATTAAGTATACTGTGTACTTACAATTTTTTTATGTTAAGCTTAAGCTGTTTTAGGGATATTTTAGCAGCAAATAGAGGCTCTAAGTAAGTGTTTTATCTCTCATTTTTTTTTAATAACATCGATTATTTTTAGTACTAATAAAACTGGAAAACAGCGAATTGATTAGCTAAAAGTCTATCTCAGGTATATTTCAAATCCCCCCCGAACGGGTTCCCGCCTTGTCGTGGCGGGGGGGCTTAGTAGCCGTGGCTTGGTCTCCCACGGTGAACAAAGAGGAACCCACGTGGCTGGCCCGAGGTGAAGGGCCGGCCTGAGGTGGCCACTCCGAGTGGGCTTGGGGAGCCCACTTCGGATGTGTGCTGGTGGACTGCAGCGAGTGGGGACTCGCGCACCCTCTACCGCTGCAGCCGAGGTGGAGTCGCGGAGGAAGAGGAGTGTTGGTATGGCGATGCGCCACTCGCCCTATCCTTCGCGACTCAAACGGGGCCGCACCGTTGATGCGGTGGTGGTGGGGCTGCGGGGGGAGAGGATTGTCGGTATTGCGAGGCGCCGCTCTCCCTACCCTCCGCAGCCGAGTCTTGGTTGGCGGCGGAGCCATAGACCAGATCCGCCGCTGGGGTCGGGAAGGCTAGTACTTCTAAGTGCTCGTTTTTCCTGGCCCCATGGCCTTTGTGCATCAGACGCGGGGGCGTCTATTGCACAGACGTAATTGGAGGCCGTGGGGGAAGGCGCGCCATGTGTTCTGGTGCGCCTTACCTGGGAGGGAGAACGGGGAGGAATTTTCCTCTCCCGAGGAGGTGCTGCCATGGGGCGGCAGGCGCTAGTAGGGCCGCGGATGTGTGCGAAAGCGTTCCCGTAGCCCTGCCAATATGCGACAAAGGTGGAACAGCATGGGGTTTTAGTCGGTGCGAGTCCGACATAACCCGTCCTTGCCCCCGCGAGGCGGGTATGCGTAGGCATTTCACCATGTAAAAAAAAAGGTATATTTCAAATATTTATATGTAAGTATGTAAGTAATACATAATATATATTTATTAATGCTTTATTTGCACACCAAGTACTAAAATACAATTTTTTTTAATAAAATAAGGGTGACAAACGAGCACACATTCCACTTGAAGATAAGTGGATGCTGTGGCCCATGTAGATACATATACACTCGATTAAGAATCAAAATGCAGATGGGTTGTTACCCCTGAGGATTAAGATGGAATACCTCGTTTCCAGTAAAAAAGGGTCTCCGGATCTGTAAACACAACACATCAACATTACGCTGCTATTTGACACCGATATTCTGTGAGAGTTTGGTCCTTCCTCGGTCGAGCCGACCCATTCGTGCTACAACTATAATATAATCGCAGCGTAGTCCTACCACGTATTATAATACCAGTATACCTCCAGGCTAAGCAGAAAAGATATTGTTGGTGCAAAGTGCAAACATATATATATATATATATATATTTGTGTATTTTCGGTATTTTTTTTTGTTGGAAATCGTGTTTTTTGTAAATTATATTTAAATACAAATTACAAACTGATGAAATATGAATAAAATTTTTCGATCTTCACGATCATTATTTTTCGTGTTTTAAAAAAAATACTAAAAAAGGGGACTTCAAATAATATATTTTCTCTCAAAAGAAGGAAAAAAGAGTTCGACCGGAGACATTTGGACTCGATGTGGCATGTTCTATGATTTCAGCACCGCCGGATATCTCATTTGAGCTGTTATAACCTTTTAAGCATCGGCAAAATTTACTTTTGTATTCTAATGATATTGTAGCAGTTTTTCATATCCTAAAACGACATTTTCGTAAGTCCTAGCTAGATCGATTTATTGCCCCCGAAACCCCCTGCATACTAAATTTCATGAAAATCGTTGGAGCCGTTTCCGAGATTCCGATTATGTATATATACACAAGAATTGCTCTTTTAAAGGTATTGGATAAATATATTTACTTAATACTACTAATACTTTACCTATACATAAACCCTAATGAAATTTAGCAGTTTCTGATTCAAACACCTATAAAATTAAAACAGGAAAAAGAAAAAGTTGGAATTCAAAAAATAATAAAGAAATTAATAACCACAAAGTACTCGTGTAATGTCAGATAACGATTCTAGAGCAAGCGTGTGAACGGTGCCTTGCTCGTGGTAAGTACAGGTAACTTAAGTTACAGCCTATATGCGTCACACACCTGGTCACAGGCTTCTAGGGCAAGGAGCAGCCCCACTGTGATGCCTCAATATTGACGGACTTCACATGTCTTCGAAATATTTTTTTTATTCTTTAGAGATGCAAGTTTCCTCGCGATGTTTTCATTCACAGCCGCGCACGTGGTAAATATATTGTACTATCGTCGATGTTCTCATCCTGTGTCTGTCCTAGAGTAGTGGTATTGGGAGTAGTAGTGCTGGGATTAGTGGTGACGGGATTAGTGCACGCAATTGACGGAGGGCGGTAGGTGCTCTTCAAACTAGGTTAGAAACACAATTTTATTTTATTGAGCGGATGGTTAAGTAACTCATAAAATCTTTAGTATAATGGATTTCCGCAAAATAACGCCTGGTTCTATCCTGGAACCTGGTGCTCGTCGAAATATATTTTTATTACGTAAAACATTTATTGATTTTCTAACGTTCCGCTTAGACTTATCGACCCCACAAAGTCATCGGTTGAACTGATATCAGTTCGAACGGATAAAAAAATTTCCACACACGGTCAGTTCAACTGATCATTCCAACTGATCAGTTCTAACTGGGACTGTGATATTTTTTTAACTATCGTATTTTTGATATATCAATATTGGAGTTTCGTAAGTTAATGTACAGTAAGTCAATATTGGAGTTACATAGATATATCGAAAAAAATATCGATATATCGGCTTTATTTAAAAAAAAACAATCATAAGTCATTTAGTTTAGTTCATTTATTATATTTATTAAGCAGCGGCGGCATCGGGGGGGGGGGGGCGAAATCAACCGAACCGCTACCACCGGGTACTGGTCGCCAATTCACTCACTCTTATTACTAACATTCGACGCTAATTAGGAAGTTAAAGCACGAGTATTTTATTGCTTACAAGCCAATGAGTAACTGGTTCGGAAAAAGGACTTATGGGCCTCTTTCTTGATGCAATTGTAAAAATGTTTGACTTAAATAATTGTCGAGGTCAAGGATACTATAATGGTGCGAACATGGCAGGAAAATTAAAGGTGTTCAAACTTGAATTTGACTCAATATTCTCGAGCATTTTTCAATCCATGTGGTTAAAGTTATTATAACTTAAATTGCTCATATTCGCGTAATAAAATAAAATTATGTGTCCTACACAGGTTGAAGAGCACCTCCCTACCCCTCTCAATTACATGCACTCCGCATCTCCGCAGCCACCACTCCTAGTACCACCACACCCAACACCACCACACTAGGGATGACACACGACTCTCGATAATACAATACGTGTTTCGCCTCTACACGAGGCATCCATAGGTAACCTAGTCTCTGCGGTGGCTGAAGGCTAAGTGAGCGGCGACCCGAAATAGTTGCTATTTATACCACTCGTTGATCAACGATATGTATAAATAGCAGCGTATGGAGAGCGGAGAGAGTGCTAGGAGTGGTGGTGATGGGATTAGTGGTGACGAAGATAGCGTCAGCCTCCGCAGAGTCGACTTTATCTGAGGATGCCTCATGTAGAGGCGAAACACATGTCGTATTATTATCAAGGGTGGTGCGTCGTTCCTAGTATGGTGGTGTTGGGAGGGGTGGCACTGGGAGTGGTGTTGATAAAAGTGGTTGTGTTGCAAGTGGTGGTGAAGGGGATAGTGCACAGCAAACTCAGTGAACTCGAAGCAAGTTGGGGACAGCGTTAGCCGTCTTAACGCCTTGGGATGTAACAACAGGGTCATTTCAAGATGGGTTCAAATGACACGCGGATATTGTAGGCAATGAACTTGCCGATGAGCTCACAAGGGGGGACATAAAGAGCACGTAAGTTGGAACCAAGACATTTTGTGGAATCTGAAAAAGCCTAGCTCACAGAAATCTAAATAATGTGGCCTAGTCCGATTGACGCCAGAAACTCTTTATCATAATAAATCACTTAAGATCTGGTCTGATACACCAGGTTTCCAACATTTTAAAACCTGAATCCGGGCTTTTGATCGTAAATTTGCTTCAAAAGCCCTGGAGTGGGTAAAAATAAACTGCGCATTCTGGCAAGAGCCCTCACTGGACACTGTTATCTTAAAAAGCACATGGCCATCCTGGGACTAAGCAGCTCAAGGATGTGCCAGTTTTGTTCCTTAACGGAAGAAACGCCTCTGCACATCCTGACTGATTGTGGATCCTTAATGCGCAAACGTAATGGTACCCACTGACGATACGTCCATTAATCCAAATGGAGTGGTAAACGTCCAAAATCGTTCCATGAATGGTAAATAATAACTATATTCTAATAATAAACATATTCCATTTGGATGGAATTCATCCAGCTCTGGATTTCCAAATAGATTGAAATCCATGCGTTCAGTCCAAATGGACTTCTTCCGCGGCCCTCCGTCAATGTCAAAAACATGCGCCACGCCAAATGGAAGCAGTCCGAATTGTCAGTGAATGGGCGAACCGTCGTCCATTTTTTGAAAATTATTGTGTCAGTTAATGTTTTGGTGCTGATGGTAGTACAATCATACGCACAGTGAGAATAAAAGGGACCTAACTAAAAATTTGCATTTTGTGGGAAATCAAAAAAACGTGTTCGTATTATACGGAGTTTCCAATAAAATATGTCATAACTTTTTCAAATGGAAAGTTATTTACATATTTAGGCTGCCAGTGTATTTTTTGACTATTTTCAATTAGTATTACCCAAAATACAGTAAAAATAAGGTGTTTATTAATGTTTAAGCACTCTTTAAAAAAAAACCTTCCGAAAAGTGTCATTTTTGTAATATATTTTTTTAAATATCATTGACTTATTCAGATATAGGGCAGCTTAATTTTTAAAATTAAAGGACTTTTTACAACTTAATTAAAATTAAGTCCATTTGGTTCTGTAACATTGATGAAAAATTGGCCAATAAGACAAAAAATGGTAAGAATGAAATGACATTTATTACTGAAATATAGGTAAAACTTGACATCAATTAATAAAAATAGACGCTATTGACATACAAAACTTAACTTTCAAAACCTTCTTGTATTTCTATAATTAAACATAATATTTGGAATTTATTTGAACAAATTCAATCACTTTGAATTAAGAATGAAATGTTAATAACATTATTCTTTCTATTCTGTCCTAAATAATCATAATATTTTAACCTAAGTAATACTTTACTAGCTGTTAGGTACATATCCGTATCAGTCCTCAACACCTTTCAGTAATCCACTGTTTTGCAGAGTACTTATCTTTCGCTCAAAAAATGCGGTAGATTACTGAAAGTCTCTATCATTTAATCCTAAGTATTTAAAAATCACAAAGGGTAAATATAATCGTCGAATAAGTTCCAACATTAGCTATTAAAGAAGAATCAATATTTTTTTGCTCTATGAAATTATATTACAGATTATTGTAATAATTTGTATAATAATACATTGGAATAAAAAATTTTCGCACCAAGTCTTTCAGATCTTTTTTCTTATGTTCTTTTAATTTGAGCGCTTGCGTAAATAACTTATCTAATCTTATTTCGTCGTAGCTTTTCATCTTCTTCCTTTTGTTACGCATATCAATTATTCTATAATCTGTCTCTAAATAAGAAGTTTTAAAGTGCATTTGAAACTCGTTTCCTTTCCTAAAACTTAGCATTTTAATGTCATTCCATACTACTGTAACTTTATCAGTGTCTTCATTAAAATTGTATCCCCACTGGTCTTGCAAAGCTTTAATATCATGAAAAAAAGTGTAATCGAGTTCCTTGACAATGAAAGGTTTACCAGTTGTTCGAGCACTTTTCATAAGAGTTGCGTATTGACAGGGTACATAAATGGGACCTGATCTTTCATTTTTGTTTATCTCTTTTTCGATTAAACTGTGCACGTCGTCGGCTTCATTGTGGGTATGGCCCTTTATCAAATATTTGTGCGTTATGCTCTCTATATTTTCTAAATGAGTAACTGAAAAAGAATACGACGCTGCCATAGATTTATTTTTATGTTGCCCTGTACAGTTATCAGAGTAAAAAGTGATTTGCAACTTTTTATTTGGGTGTTGAAGATTCAATTGTTTTAGGTAATCAAAAACACAAGAACCTATCTCGTTAACTCCTCTATGAGCCTGAGTTTTATCCCAAAAATAGCACGTACCATCACCGTAAGCAGAAACATTATCTTTATTACTTTTATTATTTAGTTTGGTTATTGTGAAGTTTAGACAGTTAATTTTGGAGCAATAGTGAAAATAGGATGGACTTGGACAGAGCATTACAGACTGTAAATCGTACACAGCACAAATATGTGTTTGGTCTATACTCTCGCGATCTCTCTGTTTTTCTTCACGACATTTATTTTTTTCAATAAGATGCCTACCGTAGTTAGTTTTTAGTTCAATTTTAAGTCTGCAGGGGCAAGCTCATAAATTTCTATTTACTACACAAATTTCACACCTATCTTTCTTTGGTTGATGAAATCCAATGTTAAAATCTTTATTAAATGTGTTAAGATATAACCAGTATTCACATTCCGGTTTATTTTTTTCCTTTTGAAGTAAATTAAAGTCCCTCCAAAGGTCTGTTATAGTTTTGCTGTTGGAAATATACTCTCTACTAGTCTGTGCTCGTAAATAATGGGATTCAATTCTGGGAATCGAATTGATGTGATCTTTTATGTCTTGTACAAGGGCCGGTTCAATAATTTTTCTGTTTGTATGTTTTCCTCGCATGTCTGAATCTACAAAACCCAGATTATTTGTTTTCTTCTTGACTGTTCTTAGTTGTCTATCTGTCACGTCTAAGGTATTGATGAAAAGGTCTTACACACTCGTATTTTATTTCTATTTACCGTAAAGTAAAAGGCGTTATTAGGTTATCTAGGGTTTTGAGCATTAGAATATTTGTACTTGGGTTTAACTTCAAGCATACACGATCGAATATATGCACGTTGCATTTCAATATTATTCATCCGCCAGTAATGATTAAACAAATTGATTCTATCTGTATCCTGCATCTTATCAAAACATTTCAATCTACAACTACACACCTCCTTAATGTGACGAGCGGGAATAAGTTTTTTAGATTTTGACAAGGAAACATACGGTTTCCCACTATTTCTGAGGGATATGGTTTTGTTTTGTTTTCAATCAGATGGGTTTCTCAAACGTTTCCTAGATCTTGCGGGATTATTTTCGGTCGAATTATTATTGCCCGTATTCATTCAGATCTAGGATATGAAGATGACGGAGATGGTGCACGCCGTGATGACGAAGAGCTGCTTGATGAAGAAATATATTTTGGCCCGATATTATTCAAATAAGTTGGATCAGAGTCACTTAAGTCAACGTCGCTTTCATCAGTATTTACTGGCGATATTTGATAATATGGATTTTTGTGCTGTATCTTTGACGTCGAACTCGATGAAGTAGAGCTCGACGAAGTGGAACTCGATGATGAAGACCTCGATGAAGTGGATGAAGAGGTGCTCGATTTTCTGGAAGCTTCATGTTTTCGTGGAAATTATGTTGATGGTTCTTCTCCAATATTTGTTATAACAGGTTGTGTAACTATGACCTAAAGGACAAAATTCGACTTATTATTTGTTTCTCGCGCTTAAATACCGGTTAGATTAACATTAAATGATCCTATATACTACCTCAGTCAAATTTTCAGAACAGTTTAGAAGCTTTGGACTATTAGAAGCTTGATCAGCATTCATCTCATTGTAACCCATCTTCGGCAACTAGAAGTTACAAAAAAATATAAATTACGAAAGTTATGTTATAATAATAGCTTAAAATAAAAATCGAGTTTACAATAGTTTCATAAACTAACCTCTATTGGGTTGTTATTAAGTGTTCGTGTATTCTTTATTTCTTTTTCCGGTGTGTTTTCAATAAAAGATAAACTTTCATCTGATTGAAGATTCTAGTAAGAAAAAAAACGGTTTTTTAATCAAGACTATAGACTTGTGGAGATTTTATTGCACTATTTTTAAGTATTTAATATTTCAATAATACCTTCATCTCAACGTCAGTTAGCTGATTAGTAATTTGTAATTCATGATATTTGTTTTGCTGCGAATTTGCTATAAATCCATCGTTTTCTTTTTCATTATGCTGTAAAGAAATAAGTTATGAATGGTTCGTACATACAAAAAATTACACTGGTATTTTCAAAAATCCATAAAATGAATAACAAGAACTGAACTACTAATAATAACCTAAAATTACTATAACTCGTACCTCGTTTCTTCGGTCCGATGGTAGCATTTGAAAAATGTAATCAACTCTTCGTTTCATCTTCTCGTTTTCATAAAACGACCTAAGCAGAAATATACACACACATTACGTACGATAAAGTGGCATAACACTTATTAAGGCTCACCATTATTTCAATGAATTATTTATAAAGTGACATTACTACAAATATTACATTACATGGATAAAATATTTAATAGAAAAAAGACTTATTTAAAAATAATTCATTGCATTTAGCATAGTTTTTTGTAATAAAATGACCGAACTAGACTTGAGTCACCACACATAGCTTTATTTATAGTACAAAAATGACCTAATAAAAATATTGGTCACTATACGATTAGAATTATAACAAAATGTGTACTTACGTTTGTGTAGAGTATTGGTGCACTGAGGTTTAGATCACTTTAAAATTAACCAAATAACAACCAACCAGAAACACTGCGGACGAAACACTGAATCGGTCACTGTCGTTGCGGGAGGAGGGCTGAGACGCGCGAAACAGAAAGAGACGCAATGTTTATGTTTGTCCTTTTCTGGTACGAAATGGTCACATATTGATTCACTAGACGATGGAACATTTTATTAGGAGTAGCTTCAAGTGTTTAACTCAATTCGCCGAAATTTTGAGATCGGTCACTTTCATTCTCACAGTGCTCTGTTTGTCAAACATAAACTGTGTATTGGATTAAATATGTTTTTATTATGTAAACTATGGGCTGTGATATGGGTGACAAACGAGTACATAGTCCACATGATGTTAAGTTGATACTGTCGCCCATAGACTGAATCTGTCATCGAATGAGAATCAAAATGTAAATGCATTGTCACCTCTGTAGAACTATTTGGAGTGCCTCGTTTCCAGAAAAAGATTATCCGGTTCTTTACACTCAGCATGCGAAACGCAGTAGATTTAAGCTGCTATTTTATGCTATTTTGTGAGATCGTGGTCCTTCTTCGTTCTAGCCGACCCATTTGTACTACAGCCATAATATAGATGCAACGTTGCTCTACCACGTATAGTTACAATGAATAATATTCTCTATATGTTGATTTCTTTAATTTCTACCTCAGTCAACGATATTGCTCCACCATAATTTATACCATATGTAGAATTGGAGTGACAAACTAGCACACAGTCCACCTGGTGGTGGGTGCTGTGGTCCATAGACATCTACATGTATCCTCAATTAAGAATCAAAATATGGATGCGTTGTCATCTTTGAAGACTACGATGGATTGCCCCGTTTAGGTTTTTTGTCTTTTTAGTGAAATACACGCTGCTGCAGTCACTAGTAAAGTATTATTATCCATATTATTATTTATTTCTATTCCGTACGACTGCCAAGTTCAAAGTGACGCTATGCGTCCAAACTGAAGTATCGTCAATGGTACCGTATCTGGATACATTTTTATTTGGTGTGCATCCATTTGGAAGTATACTAAATGGTCGTATCGTCAGTGGGTACCTTTATACATCAGGGAAACTATCTATTTCGCCCAGAAGCAGTGAAATTGCTCACAGCTAAGCAATTCCTTGAAGCTTAGCAGTGAACTACAGTCATAGCAGCGATCACAATAGATTTGTATTTCGCAGTGATATTGGTGTTCCTAGACCTGTATAGCAGCTCACATAAAAAAGCTATGCAGTATGAATCTAGGGATTTACAAAGGGGTCATATTGTTTGTAAATTTTGTCAGAATTTTGAAACACCAAGCCTTTTCATCTGCTCTAATAAGAGATAGATCCAATTTTTCAGCCAGCTCGATCCCAAAAAAAAACATTATTTGCGAACGAAGTCGTATGTGAGACACCAACTGGTCCTAAAGAATTGATTAAAATGAACGTTTTTTACCCTGTGATTGATACAATTAAAATTGCATTATTTTTTGCATTGATTGATCATTTTGACTAATTCTATGATACCTACGTGTACATTTCAGATGGGCATAATGTGATGTGTCTAGTTGGAAATTGGTTCAGGAACTTATGAACTTGAACCCATTATTTAAAGATCTTCAATCAACAGAGCCACATAAAGTTCTTGAAAGACTTTTTTAAAATAATGATTAGAAGAATATTTTTCCCAAATGTGTAGGCAGCACTTCGTATTTTGCTGACTATACCTGTACTATAACTGTCACTAAAAAGGAAACGAAGTTTTAGTTCATTAAAACATTTAAAAATTTACCTACGTTTCTACTATTTGTCAGGGAAGACTGTCATATCTTGGAATCTTTTCCATAGAAAATTCTATTGCCCAGAAGTAAAATTATTCCGAATTAATAAAAAAATTGCAAGCGCATAAGCCAGAAAGCTGGCCATCTAGGCTTTTCATTAAGTTTGTTGTTGATAGTTCTTTTATCTTTTTTAAAACTGCCTACAGAATAACAATTTAAATAAAAGTTGTCAAACAAGATTATTAACTTATGAGAAATAATCGGTACAACTAGTTACCGCAGCAAGGCAAGCATAGTGGCGTTGTCGAGCGCAACAGAGTAATGCGAGCGGAATGGACAAGGACAACATTTCTTTAACGCGAATAAGCAGAACAACTGCTGTAGCAAGAGCGGCAGACACAACTGTGCTTGCCCCGCATATACACCTGTAGATATTTTATAGGTCTAATACTACTTAAAATCACGAAAAAGCAACTGCTACAAAACCTTCTGTTCCTATACTATATAGGAACAGAAGGTTTTGTATTTAGAGGGGCGCCACTATGAGATCTCACACCACTTAAAAATGTTGCTAGGGCCGCCACGGCGGACAGTCGATGACGACAGTAACTCAAGTTCATAAGACGCCTAAGCCTAACGAATCAAAATAACTTGAGGTTTATATTAACATCGAAGCACTCGTTTCGTTTTCTCTATTAGTTCACATGCGCAGACACTTAATACAAAAATCGCATCACTTTTACGTAACAAAATCCACTTCAAACCATTATTTAAACGATAAAACAGAAGAAAAAACACGTCGATGATCAAGTTCCCGCCAAAACACACAGTAAAGTAGTTTTAAGTTTCGTAGATTATAGTAAGGTGATTTTTACACTTTCGCGGTCCCCTCGTCTTTGGCTCTAGAAAATCGAAAAAATATCCGATTTCGATGAATTTTTTAAAATCTTCGTTTATATGGCAGATTTATAAAAAAAATATGGAAAATATCTCACCTGAAGATTTCATATAGTTTTATGACTTTAAATGTGATCATAAACGCACTTCTTCGAATATAATCAATCGTTCATAACTTTTTTTGCAAAGCATTAAACGAAGTTAATGTTTTTTTTGTTAATCTACACAAAAAAACGAATATTTAAAAATACATTGAAAAATGTTTATTTATAAATTTTATTTATATATATAACAATTAAATAATTATATAACAACTTCATTCGATTATTTGTAAAAAAGTTATTAACAAATATACTTGAATGAGTACATTTTCACGAACATTTAAAGCCCTGAAACCAATATAAGTTTTAATTTTTTTATTCCTTTAAATTTTTTCGTAAATCCGCCGTAAAATCGAAGATTTTAAAAAATATTAATTGAAATCGGACGACTTTTCGATTTTCTAGAGCCAAAAAACGAGGGGACCGCGATAGTATAAAATTACTTACCTATAGTAATTTTAATACCACAGAGAAATACTATACAAAATTACATTTCTTTTTAAGATAATAAGCAAAAAAATAAAAAAATATAATATACTATAAATAAACTCAGGAAAAATGAAAAGCATAAAATAAAGTACAGTAGATTGGGTAAGCATCCAGATGGTGTGGATGGTATCGGGAGGTTTGCCGTGTAGCGATTCGATCCGCTCTCCGCTGGATGCGGTCAAGTGGAAGGAGCTGGTACTGGGGAGCCCCAGCCCAGAGATGGGAACAGTATTCCATGTGTGGCCGAACCTGCGCCTTGTAAAGTTGCAGGCGGTGTGCCGGCATGAAATACTGCCCCGCTATGCTGAGCACGCCATGCTTTTTAGAGGCCAATTTGGCCTTCTCTTCCAAGTGACCACGAAACTGCACGTCACTCGATATGTCGACGCCGAGGATTCCGATACTAGGCAACAAGGGGAGTGCCTTTAAATTGAGGAGATACGATAAAGGCGTTCTTTTTAGCGGTTAACACGCAAAATTGTGTCCTCTGAGGATTAAACTGGACTAGATTTAGTCGCCTCCAATCCGAGACTCTGTTAAGCAAAGACTCGACTTCAGACACAAGTTTGACCCGGTACTCGGAGACGTTTTCCCGAAAAATATTGGCACGGCCGGTGTACAGAGCATCACCAGTTCTGTCATCTGCATAGCAATGAATGTTACGGGTTTGCAACATATCATTGATATGCAGAAGAAACAGCGTTGGTTAAAAGATTGGATTTGTTTCTGTAAAACCTGGGCTTGGTCATAGATATTTTCTAGGTAATATACAGGGTTATTTTTCAGAGAGTAGACAATTAAGTTCAAATATACCGTTATTACAGGTTTTGAGAATACGACTAAATAAGACCTTTACTTTTATTTGAAATTATCCCAAATTGAATGTGACAACAATGGGCAACAATGTTTTTGACTACCGATTGACCCTTGCCTGCGTGCGCGGTTAAAATCAGTTAAATCAGTAGTAGATTAAATCATTTACGAGAAAAAATAAAAAATATAAAACTTTTTATTGAAAAAAATATCGACTGTCGACATTTATTGGGTCCTTACACCATATGAAATTAGCGTTTTGTCGTACTGACCAATTTGATCTGAAATATCTCCTCTTTGTTTAAGAATTCCAAATTCAAATTTATAAATTCATTTAGCTGGTACATTTGAATTTTGAAAACAGTCATTGATTTGTTTTTTCCTCATTATTTTTTTCTTTGGCGTCGCTTACTTCTGCACAATGGAAAACATGAAATATTGGTATATTTACGAGTACGAGTTCTACCGTGGCACCAGTGCTGCAGAAACAGCTCGAAGGATTAATGATATGTACGGAACTGGTGTCGCAAAAGAAAGCACGGTACGTTTTTGGTTTCAACTTTTTCGTTCTGGAAATATCGACCTTCAGAACCAACCCCGTGGACGGCCGGAGAACAGAGTGGAAAATGAAGAATTAAAGGCTATTGTGGAAGCGGATCCATCACAAATCACTTCAGAGATAGCTGCAGGCTTCGGGGTAAGTGATAAAATTATATTAATCCACTTGAAGCAAATCGGGAAAGCAAAAAAACTTGAGCGACTGCTGTGTTACTTTCCTCAAACGACACAAAAACGAAAGGATTTTAAATCGAATTATTACTTGTGATAAAAAGTGGATACTGCACGATAATCGGAAGTGCTTGTCGCTATGGCTGAACCCTGGTAACCCAGCCAAATCTTGCCCTAAACGAAAATTGACTCACAAAAAGTTACTTGTGAGTGTTTGGTGGACTAGCGCCGGTGTCTTTCACTACAGCTTACTAAAATCTGGCCGAACAATTACGGCAGATATCTATTGTCAGCAACTGCAAACCATGAAGGAAGAACTAGCTGCCAAACAACCGAGATTGGTCAATTGCTCTAAGCCACTGTTGCGTCACGACAACGCAAGACCACAACGCAAGACCACACTGCACAACAAACAACCACTAAGTTAGATGAGCTACAATTGGAATGTCTGCAACATCTACCGTACACTCCGGACCTTGCTCCAACAGATTACCATTTTTTCCGGAATTTGGACCACTTTTTACACGGAAAAAAATTCAACTCCGATGCGGCAGTCCAAACCGCCTTCAAAGAGTCTATTGATTCTCGCCCCCACGGTTTTTTTAGTAAAGGGATCAATGAACTACCTATGAGATGGCAAAAGTGCATAGATAGCAACGGTGCATACTTTGATTAATTAAATATATTTTACAAAAAAAAATTGACTTTATATTCCTCCCGTACAAAACACCAATTCCATATGTAAAGACCTATTATATTTCAACGCTTAGCACACCGCACGACCAGCGCATGGCTGCTTCATCGAGCGAACGTGCTAATGCTGGTGCTACACTAACGGGAAACTTCAATGCCCATAAACACAGCAATTAGTGCTTTAAATTTAACGCGATAAATTGAGCGACTACACTTGAACGCTCAACGTCATTAAATTTCAATGCCATTGAACGGCGTTAAAGTTGGCGTTAATGTTCCTTGAAGACTTTTTATATTTGTTAAAAATAGTTCTTTATAAACACATTAGGCGTTCCTTCGTCTTTCTAATTCTTCGATAGTTGTTTTAAAAGATAATAATTGGATAATTCGTCGTAAAGCATTATATTGCGATGTATGATTCATAAAACTTTTAAGTCTCGGATCCCACAAACATGGCTCTGTTTGCGGAATCTCAAGAAACCTAATAACTTTTTTACTATCCCGCTCGATCATAGCCATGCGACCGTGTTGCCTACATTCAACCTACAGCAAAAACCCGCTAATAATAGTATATCTTTATAACGTTATATTAATCGGTTAATTGGAAATTTTGGGAAAATTTATGGGAAAATATTTGAAAAGAATTCTATACCTAAGAGGGTATATTAATTTAAAAATAACATTTATTACTTGTGACCCGATCTGGCTTCTTCTGGGTGGGATCTATTAATGTAACGTCATTTAGACTTAAGACAATCATTAAAGACCATTTATTTTATCTTATCAATATTTCTATTTTAATAAAATCTCCAAATTTTTTCGGATACTATTTAGTCAACGGATTATATTAGATATTATTAGTATTTTAGCCATAGATGTGTAATGTTATGGTTGTTACTCTTAATTTATTCGTGAATTTTTATAATCAGTTTATTTTAATCGGTTCAGCCACTCTGAAGATTGGCTCGGACAGACAGACAAACGAAATTTTTAAAAATGGCTACTCATGTCTCTAGTTATGTTAATAGTTATCAAGAAAACTCAGAATGCGTTTGTAGCTCACAAATTAGCACATGCTGACAGAATTTTTTTATTGTTTATTTTTATAATTTGTTATCATTTATTCAAATGTCAAGTTGGACTGAAGTTATAGAACGTACCGAAATACGCATATCGCAACGTTATTTTTGTGGTGTTTACCGGCGGATGTGAGTAGCTATATTTCGTTTTTAGTATTTAGTAGTTATGCCTGTTTAGTCGAGGACGTAGACGAGTCCTGCCTAAGGTAACAGTTAACGAACGCTCACTGACTTCCTTAAATTGCTTTAAATATTTGGGTTGTGGCTAGATAGTAACCTACTCTAGAACAAACACATTAATGAGATTACAGAAAAATGTAATAAGTTTTTAAATATACTAATGGTACTATCTGGGTCATCGTGGGGAGTTCATCCTAAACATATTCGTCAGCTGTATATTTCGTTAATAAGAAGTAGAATCGATTACGGTAGTTTTTTATTTGATAATTGTGCTAATGTTCACTTATCAAAATTAGATAAAATACAAAATAAATCGTTAAGGGTTATTGGTGGTTTTATCAAAAGCTCTCCAATACATGTAATGGAAAGCAAACTTAGTGTACCTCCATTGTATATTAGAAGATTATATCTAGCTTATAAATACGTTTTAAAAGCCAGCTCTTTTTCGAATAATATTGCAATTGATTTGTTGAAGCAACTTAGCAGTCTCTGTGAAACAAGATATTGGCAACGCAAGAAAATCCCACTCTTAGTTAAATCTTACAATAAGATTAAAGTTATGCAAATACATTTATCACCTTTTCTCGAATCATTTTCGCTTAACACTTGGCTGTCTCGCATTGATATTGAAAATATAATATTAAGTGAATTAGAGTCTGTTACAGAATCCAAAAAATTCTATGAAATAAATTCTCTTAAAGTTAATATTATCAAAGAACTTGACAATAAATATCACGATTGGCATAAAATACACAGACGGATCAAAAAGTGCTAAGTTGCAAGGGGCAGCTTTTCTTGACCCATCTCAAGCAGTTTCTAGATCGTATAAAGTTACAAATGACGTTTGTATTATGACCCTTGAACTATTGCAATATCCGAAGCCGTAAGATATGCGGCAAGCTATAAATGGAACAAAATTATCATATACTCGGACAGCAAAACTGCTATCCAACATTTGGCTCGATCCGCCTCTGGAATCAGAGGTGTTTCGATAGCCTATGACATACTTTCGCAAATAAATCAGTTCGGTCTATGCGGCATCGGTGTAAGGATGCAATGGATTCCAGCACACATTGGTTTTAGGTAGGTTAGGTTATAAGGTATTAGCGAATTCTGCTTGCATAAATGGTGTAGAGTATTATATTGATCCTTGCTACTCAGAAATATTACCAAAATTAAAAAATTCATGTTATAATAAATGGAAAGAATTTTTCAATGAACGCTCTAAAACGAAAGGTATTTGGTATAAAACGATACAGAGTGAACCGCCTCGAATACCTTGGTTTATAGATACAAAATTAAACAGATATACTATTAAATTAATATTTAGATTAAGAGCAGGTCACATTCCATCAAAAAAAATTTCTTACCTGATGAAAAGAGCTGATTCACTGTGAAATTTGTGGAGTAATTGAAGACATACATCATTTTTTAATAGAATGTGAGCGCAACCGGGGGGCAAGGGAATTATTTGTAAGAACATATAATATAAATGTGTAGGTGTTGCTCAGGGCATCCTACAGGCCCCCACCTCGGATATTGTATTAAGTATGTGCAGGTTAATAACATATGTATAGATTTTAAGTTAGCTTTAATGGAATTGACATGTTAACGAACAAAAATCTCTAAATAAAACCAGAATAAAAAAAATAGTATTTAGTAATAGATAGCGACAGTGTGCGACCGAGAGGTAAATAGAAGCGACGCTATTTCCAATCTTATACTTTAACCGCAGGGCTATTGTGTAATATTATATATTATGCATAGATTAATATCCAGTAATACCTATATTTCATTAGTTCGCTAACTATGGTTAAATCTGGCGTGATTTTATTCAATTTATTCTAGGTAATTATAATATATATTAGCATAATGAACACAAGATTAAGTTTTCATATTCTACAACTGTTTTACCTAATAAAAGGCCTACATTCAACTTCAGTATCGTATATTATGATAATTTTACCATGCTATAATTGTTTTTCGTTTGTTTGATGAAGTCGTCATAGTCCGTGTAAGTTTCCGCTTCAACGTCGTCTAGAAATGTAGTTGCTTCTATTTTTAACAGTACTCCCATTATGACCTGCAAGGGCAGTAACAACGTTTAGTAGCCCTATAGGTATTGATTAATCTTTCAGAGATTGTACATTCTGACTAAAAAAATACTTTCTTCATATAACGCACTCATCTGAGGACTGAAGAGAAGACAGCTCTAGAGCTGAAAGAAGAGATAGACAAATTGCGTGGAATTATTGCGTGCGGAACGGGAAGGACACGGTAGTCTACGGAATCCAGAAACAGAATTCATTTCATAAGGATCACCAAGCGGTAATCGTTGAAGGTCATACTAGCTCACATTCCAACCTTGACACATTCCTATGAGAAGGTGAAGGCGATGTATTAGGATATCTATAGAAGCATACATTATTCGTAGTCAGCAAATGATAGACCCCCCCCCCCCCCCTAGATGACAGAAAGTCGATACGTGTTTGGAATAGAATAGAATACCTAGATTCACTTTAATTCAATATAGATTATAAGAATACTTATTGAAAGCCATTTAAGCTTTACTACTGATTCGGAAAAAGCCTCTGTCCGGGGAAGAACTAGGACCTAGGTTATAAATTGCTTTTATGGCTTCTTCTGCAAAACAAAGATAGTTTTAATGTCAGTCGCATTACCCCATACCAAGATTCCATATGACATGATGTTAGGAAATAACTAAAACTTATCTAGCTGTATTTCAACACATGTAAGGCCTCTTATTTTTTTACAGCATATGGTGCAAAACTTTGTTTGCAGCAGAAGTTTGCTAGCTAGTTTAGATATATAGGGACCCTTCGAAAGCTTCGCGTCAACTGTAATTCAGCAAAAAAATAGTATGGTTGCGCTGAAAAAAGAAACGGGTGCTCTCACATTTTGTTCGATTGGTTATTGTCTGTCAGTGTCACTTTCCTTCCTATCAACGCATTCCATTCCACACGCACTGAAAGGGGAGGAAGCTAAATTACGCGGCGCGATTTTGGTTGCCAATAAGAAGCGCACCCGGCCGAGATGGAAATAGTAGAAGTGGCCTGCCCATGTAAGGACGCCCGCTCCCGCCGCTCCCTCCTTGCATCGTAGTCGAAGAGAACCGCTAGTTATGATTGCACCTCAGTGGCAGATGCGCCACAGAAGAACCGCTTGTAGTAACCGCGTCGCGTGGTGCAATCTGTCGCCACGCACCCCTCTTCCAACGCACCCCAAGACCAGGAGCGTCGTTCACGAGGCCGCAAGGAACCCCATGCCGGTAAGTGCTTTCTTTTAATTTGACTTGAGCTATTTTATTTCCTTGTCACATTTCTCTCCCTTAGCGGTTCAAGTAGAAACTCCTTCGAGACACTGGCAAAATAGTAGCTTTTGGAATAGCGAGTGCATTGTCCAAGGCTGCAGCGTGCCACGTCGGCCATCTTGTTTTGGTTGCTAGAACCCGCACATACAGTCCAGCGAATTGATCAACCGCAATAAGCAAAAGGCTCGACCCGGGAATCGAACTCGAGACCCAAACAAGACTCAGCTCTTCCCTATATAAAAGCACACTTGTGTTTACATGTTTAACAACAACAAACAGTTGGACAAGGGAAATAAATGCTTATCAGTGTTCCTGGACCTCAAAAAAGCCTTCGACACAGTTTCTATCCCCATTCTTGTACATAAACTGGAAAGACTTGGTATTAGAGCCAATGCACTGTCTCTTCTTAAGAGTTCTCTCGGATAGAACTCAAAGAGTGAAGCTCAATACATTCATGAGTGATGACGTCACGGTATCATACGGCGTGCCGCAGGGTAGTGTATTGGGCCCCACACTTTTTCTTGTCTATATAAACGATCTTTGTTGCCTGGAAATCGATAAAGCCCATATTCTATCCTACGCCGACGATACTGCTGTTATTTTCACTGGAAGAGATTGGAATGATGTTAAGAAAAAAGCGGAGTTAGGTATGAGTTTAGTTGCTGGCTGGTTAAAGGATAATCTTCTTACCTTAAATACAGACAAGACCAACTTTATTTGTTACAGTATCCGTGACCAATCACAACCTAATCTTGATTTTAAAATCAAAATACACTCCTGCAATTCCTATCCCGGATTGGCTGACTGTGTTTGTCCCGTTATTAAAAAAAACTGACAAAACTAAGTATCGGGGGGTGATAGTTGACCAACGACTATCCTGGCATCCACATCTTGAACAAGTAACAGACAAGGTTAGGAAACTGATCTGGATATTTAAGACCATAAGATATGTGGTGCCGGGTGAGAAATCAGGTAGCCAGTACTATCATAGAAATATACTCAAGGAGATCTATATGGCGTTAGCACAGTCCCTACTAACATACTGCATCCCAATCTGGGGAGGGGCAAATAAAACCAAAATGTTGGAAGTGGAACGTGCACAACGTGCTCTTTTGAAAGTAATGCACTTCAAAAAAAAGGAGGTTTCCAACTGACAAACTTTACTCCATTAGTAAAGTCTTGTCAGTGAGAAAGCTCTATGTTCTACTCACTGTATTAAAAAAAAACATAAAACTTTAACCTACGATGACAGCATTAAACAAAAAAGAAGAAAAACTGTCGTTGCATTAAAGAAATTCAAAACTGCATTTGCTAGTAAACAATACTCAAGCCTCTCCGTTTTACTATATAACAAATTAAACATAGAACTAGAGATTTACAGCAAAACAAAAAAGGAATGTAAGAAATTGATTTCAAATTTTTTAACTCCCTTAAATTATGAGGAAACAGAGACATTATTACAATACAGATACTAAATGAACACTTACACATACATACTCAGAACATACTCACACACTACTCATACAACATGCTCAAATTTATATTCCACACCACATACTACAACTAAAACTAAATACACATACACTCTATGGATGTAAAATACTACCCTAATATATTATATTATAATGTTTTAATGCTTTGAGACTGATGGTAGGATACTAAAGTGATGTTTTTATTATTTTTATTATTTACTTTAGGATATTTTATTTCGTAATTAATATTGTAATACTTAGCTATGGAAGAGCGAAGTCACCTGCTACAGGCATTATTTTGCTTACTAGGTGACTTCGATCACTGATCATATAATGTCAAATTAATGTTTGACGAAATAAATAGTTATTATTAAAATAGTTATTATTATTAACGTTTGATGTTGTAAATTTAATACATTTCGTTTTATTACCGTTTAAAAGCAAATTGTTCACGTTAGCGGTGTCCTATGTTCAGCCGTGGACTTATGAACGGCTGTCATGATAAAGGTTACAGGGATCAAACAGGCCACGTTTTCGCCGTGGTCCGTCTGATCTGTGGTTATAAAGAATATTATGATTATTAATAATAATAATAGTAAATTAATTATGATAAAAGGTAGGTATCTATACCAACTGTGTACCATGCGTAGGCATGTACTAAATAATAATAATAATAATGTCCTCCAGACCGAATTTCGGCCACGGCGGCCTTCCTCAACGGAGGCTAGCCATCGGCGCAGGACAGAATTACAGTGCACAAGAGTATGCGCAAGCACAGATGCACTCTCTATTCCCTCACTCTCATAATCCGATGAGACGGTAAACCGACACGACCGGAGATCAGGCGCAGGACCAACAGCTTTACGTGCTTTCCGAGGCACGGGGTGAGACACCGCCAACTTCCTGACTCCGGGCAACTACTGAGAATTTCTTGACGGAAAAACTCAATAATAATTAATTTTTTTGGCCCGACCCGGGATTCGAACCCAGGACCTCGTGATCAGCAGTCGCACTACTACAACCACTAGTCCAACAAGGCAGTCAACAGCGCGCCTGGTTTAGTGCCGATAGCCCTAGCCTAACCCTATACTGTCTGTTCACTAGGCGTAAAAAGGTAGGTAACAAACAATGTATTTTATTCAGATATATTAATTCTTTTAATAATAAACATCAAGTTTTACTTCATGTGTGGTCTGTAGTAACTAATTAAATGAGGTAAAGAAGTAAGCTTACACATTTTAAAATCTTTCAATCAGACAGTCAATGATAGAAGAAAGGCACTAAATAATCCAAATTCTTACAATCTATTTTTTTATTATCAAAAACTAGCGATTCGCTCCGGCTTCGCACTGGTGATTTCTGGATTTCAAGAACAGAACCACCTACCGCCAAGTGTTGCCAATTGTGAATCTAAACCACTAAGTGGTGCCAATTGTAAATCTAAAACATTCTTGAAACAACTTAATCACACACACACACACACACACACAAAATCAGTTCAACCGTTTAGGAGTTCAGTCAATATACACACGGACAGAAGAATTATGTATATATAGACGTTACTTGTTACGAGCTTTCGACAATTGCTCTATTATGTAGGTATTGAAAATATTGTTTCACATTGTATTTTGTGAATAAGTGAGGCTTGCAAAGACAAATTCAGCCGCCTTTGGTCTTTGCGCACTAGGTAAATCAGGCCCTGATCGTATGACAAGGTTATGTACTTACGCAGAAATAGCACGTTTAAAATGATAGATGTCCATCAAATAATACAAAAAATCACAAATTTCATAGCGTCTCAACAAAAGATAATTTTTAATCCATTAGTTCAAACCTACCAGCTGTACAGTGGCCCAAGAACTCAAAATCATACAGCATAGTCCACAATTATATAAAACACTCATTGTTAAATTAAACTAAATCTAAATCACATCCAGTCACACCTGACGCAAGTGGCATGTAGGGTAATGCCAATTGTGTCAGACGACAGATGTAACATTTTATTTATTTTACGATCAACGGAGTTTGTATGTAAAATAACTATTTGTAAGTAAGGCTGAGCTACGTATGTATCATAGACCAGTATAGTAGTAATGTCCTCCAGACCGAATTTCCGTCACAGCGGCAAGCCTTAAGGTGGCACAAGTCGCGGGCTCGAACTCATTGGTGGGCGCGGCTAAAAAGCACGTCAATTGTGTCACCTGGCATCGTGCCCGACAGAGATAGTATCAGTGAAGAGCAGTTAGAACGCACGTCTTGTTCGTACGGCGTTCCGAACCGTTAGAACAAAAACGAAGTTACACGAACACGATGCACACATACATACCACCCTATTCTGTGCCGCTCGACGCTTGCTGAGAAATCAGCAGTACCTACCTACAAACTCGTACTAAATTATTAGGCGCTGCGTTATCGCTTTATACTATACCTCTATGGCTCTATATATACCTAATATAGATTGCTTATTTTATTATGTTTTGTTTTCCCCGGGTGGTCATGCAGCGATCACTCAAGAGTTCACGACGCCGAAGCATGAACTGGAACAGTCATCGCAGTTTATATCCGTACTAGCTGTTGCCAGCGGCTTCAAACGCGTGAACTCGAAAATTATCCCACAGGAACGAAATACCTGAATAAACGGTATCAAATGTGTTATTCCAGACCAGGTATAACCTATCTCTGAGCTAAATATCATCCAGATCCCTTCAGCTGTTCTGGCGTGATTGAGTAACATACATCTATCCATCCAAACTTTCGCATTTATAATTATTAATTATTAGTACCTGGTTGACCGAGCTTTGCTCGGTATTTTTCGCTCGTTTTTTTTTAATTCGTGTGTTTTGGAAATTATATTTAGATACAAATTACATACTGATGAAATATAAATAATATTTTTTGATCTTAGCGACATAACAGAAAAAACGGAACTGGTTATTTGAATAAAAAATCATGAGTGCAATTATTTTAATTTAAATTTTCGTGTTTTTAAAAAATACTAAAAAAAGGGCTCGAAAAAATAGATTTTCTCAAAAACGAAAGGAACTTGAAAAAAAAAATTTAAAAAGTCGGTCGGTCGGTCTGGGCTCGAACCGGGGTTTTACGATTCTGTGACCGCCCAATACCAATTAAGCTATTTATAATCATTAACAATTTGTCAAAATTTACCTTCTTATTCTAACGATATTGTAGCAGTTTTTCATTGCCTAAAAACATGGACAAAAAGACATTTTCTAAAAATAAATCCTAGCTAGATCGATTTTTTATCCCCGAAACTCTCTGGACACTAAATTTTATGAAAATCGTTGGAGCCGTTTCCGAGATCCCGATTATATATATATATATATATATATTTATATACAAGAATCGCTCGTTTAATAGTATAATATTTAGATAATAATTGTAATTATCAGAATATAGTATATTCTGCCTACCTATAAATTGTTTTCAAAAATACTTACCTGTCTTCTTACTTTTTTTATATACACACAATATCACTAGATGTAAACACATGTTTTTATCAAGACAAGGACCCGTCAAGACTGTTTCCTTAGTACCGACGTACTTAGGCAGGTAGGTAGGCAGTTTAGATTTTAGTGTCCACGACGCTGCGACAGTTTGTCAAATTTTGTTGTATAGTAGGTTGTGGGTATCTAGGTAATAACAGTAGGTAGGTACCTATCCACCGTCCACGCCGCGCAAGCGATTCTCGTCCCACCTGTCCGCGCAGTAACTTTTTTTACGACCGCGCGAGACTGTCGCAACAGAAACGATTACTAGGTACTGAAAAACCAAATAGGTACCTACCTAACATTCAAATAAAAATATTCTCAAAAAGCTCAACGAATTCAGAATTTAATTTTGTTAAAAGAAAATTGGTCAAATAAAAAATAAAGGATGAAAATAAAGCATATGGGAATATAAAAATAAATCGTATTTATTTGTTATTTCGAGTTTTACAAGAAAATTATACTTTTCTTGTAAAACTAAAAATTTACTGGAGACAATTATTTTATTATTATAATAGTACATGATATTCCCTTTAAAATGACACCAATATGAATAATATCTTATATCTATATCTACAAATAAATAAAATTGAAGTGTCTGTTTGTAATGTTAAAATAACAGCTTTTTATTAAATGCATATGAAAGTACTAGTAACAAAAACACAATTTTTAAAATTTTTGTCTGTCTGTCGGTCTGTCTGTCTGTCTGTTTGTTCCAGCTAATCCCCGTAAAAGCTGGATCTATTTTGACGGGACTTTCACTGGCAGATAGCTGATGATATAAGGAATAACTTGAACTACTTTTGTTTTAGAAAAAGAATTAGGGTTCCGCGCAAAAAAATTAAAACCCATGAAATCCATATTCCACGCGTGCGAGATCGCGGGGAAAAACTAGTACTCAATATAGATAAATGTATACTTATTTTTATTTATTTATTATTTTAATAAATAAATAAAAATAAGTATTAATAATTTCTAGACAAATCTCAACAGATATTTCGTTTATAAATTGCTATCAATACTTAAGCATTCTTTTATTTAAATTTCAAACACCACAATCTCTAATATTTTACTCTGCTATCTTCAGCGCTGTACACGAACGGAACGATGTCGTTGAGAGCCGTGGTAGCTCACATGGTTAGCGCTCGTTATAGGTATCACAGTACGGGAGCAACCCGGATTCGATCCCCACTGGCACCAATGAAATTGTTGCGTGCTGATTTAGCTATCAGTTGGAAAGTCTGTTTTTCTGGGCCGTTTTGTTTTGTTACACTGACATCTCGCAAGTCACCTAGGGACCTAAGAGGTTGTCGGTTACTTATTTTTTATTTTTCTTTAAAATTTTCGTGGGTAAAATAACATATTTATAAAAGTAAAAAAAGTAAAGTTACAGCCTATATACGTCCCACTGCTGGGCACAGGCCTCCTCTAATTTCTGAGAGGGTTTTAAGGCAAGGAAATGTCCGCCACGCTGCCCGTGTTGACGAACTTCACATTTCTTCGAAATATATATTTTTTAATTTCTCAGACATGCAGACCCGTGTTCGATCCCCGCCGGCACCAATGAAATTGTTAATTGCAATTGTGCTGATTTACCACGTGCTCGGCGGTGAAGGAAAACATATTGAGGAAACCTGCACGTCTGAGAATATAATTATAATCGAATGTAAATCAAATTGACATAGGTAAGTAAAGATAAAATTAGCGGAACATTAATAAAATTTTGAGATCGTTTTTTTTTCAAAATTTTATTTATATATTCCTCTATTTTTGTCTGTGCTTATATCAATTTGATTTAATCCAAAGTTCAAGCAGGGGTCAATGTAGCGTAGTAATTTAGAGCGCAGGTATAGCTGTGGTCATACGAACGTCACAGGCCGCAGCTGACTGAGTCGAATAAGCGCGCATGCATGTGTGTGTAAGTGTCGTCCTCCCGCACCGCACTGGGGGAAATATTATTCAGTGAGATGCACGATAATTCATATAAACACGCGCACGTAAAAAAATACGAAAAGGCCTTTGGAAGGAGGGGTTTTATGAAAAAACCACTGCATGAATCAATTACCAATAAAATTTATTGAATTCTTCGATAATTGAGCTGTGTCGGTACCGACTTTGTTTTGGAAATTTTACACTGCTTTTATTACTAATTTACGCCCAAAGTTGTGTTAAAATTGGCAATAAAAACGAATCTTTGGTAGCTCGTAACTTTTTAATGACTTTTTATTTTACTATTCTGTTTCGGTACAGACAAAATTAATAATGAGACAAAACGATATCATGTTTAACTTTGGATGTACACTGTCAAACAGCGGAGTGAAACCCCTCCGAAATTTCTATGGAAATAATGTCGACTAGAGTCACCTTAAGAGGATAGAGTAAGTCAGCTCAAATTCTAATTTCGTCCCCACTTGCCCGCGCGTCGTATGCTATGTACCGACATGTTTGTAATCACTAATCACTAATACTGTAAGTAGAAAGGTCGTTAGACACTTATTTCATTAGGTTTATCATATTTATGCCTGTTTCTTAACGCCAAGCCAGTCGCTTCTTATTTTTATTACGGTTATTTCCCATTTTAATTTTACGTCGTCCTGTTGCGTAATCTGATCGTAAGCGACACAACCTCCCCGTTCATAGGCCGGAGCGAAGTGACCGTGCGCAGGAATCACGCTTCAAGAGGCCGATAGTTTACGTAATTTCTTTTACAGTGAAAATAATGGTATTTTAAAAAAAGTAAATAACATAAGCACTGCTTTATAGTTAGTTCAGTTAGTATGCAAAGTTTCATGATCTTATTTAAAGTATTTTATGAATAACAGCGGTTTATTGTTTATTTTGGAGGTAACTTGAATTTTTTTTCTATCGAGAAAATTTTACGAAATCGTGTTTTCGTCTAACATAATCCTTAACATTAATCCTCAACTTTACCATATATTTATTTCAAAATTAATGCTGAAATATTTTCGGCATAACGAAGGATCTTGCTAAGCCATTTGAGATTATATTTCCCCTTAACGGAGACTAGCCATCGGCGCAAGACAGGAATATAGTTCCCAAGTGAATGCGCAAACACAGACTGATGCACTCTCTATTTCCTCACTCACTTGGTCTGATGGGATGGTAAACTGACAAAACTGAAGAGAGATCACGGTTTTACGTGCTTTCCGAGGCACGAGGGTGAGACACCGCCAACTCCTGACTAGCAACGAGCAGCTGAGAGTTTCTTGATAGAAAAATTCAATAATTTAAATTAAATCACAGATTATTATAGATATGCAGGTAATAGAACTCCATACAAGTTTTTAGTGCTCGACTATTTTGTTAGGGCTATTTTGCACAGATTAATTTTTTAACCAATTATGTAATGGCGTAGTTTGAACTGGTGCCGTTGCACCGAAAATTGACTGGCACTGGTCTGTCGAACTGATGGCAAATATTCACTTCACTTATGACTCTGGGTCATTATTCATCATTAGTTAACAGCAGGCATTAGCAGAGCTGGTCATCATTTTGTACGTATACCACTAAAAGGAAATCCTATGTTGTATCTGTTTAACATAAACTTTTTTTATTTATTATTGAACATTTATAAAATACCCGCACACTCGTTTTTAAGGCACTCCCGCACGAAGGTACGGAAATGCACTGATGCCTCAAATAGTATTGGAATTCTCAATATATAACGTTAATGACCTGAAAGTAAAATAAGGAAGCTTTACATGCTCTGAAGAGTGGGAGAGTATTGGAAAGGACACCGCTTGCAGCTCTATGTACCCGCATGCAATTAAGAACGGCTTGAATCGTGGACTAAGTTTTCCGATAGGTTTGATTCACTGACCATGCAAGGCAACGCTTCTCAATGCATTTAAGCCGCCAGGTTCACCATAGTGTATGACACACAACACTAAATCTCATGCACACCATCTTTCTGTACAGTTAAATTTAATTATACTACACTGTGCGAATTTGTATTTTTTCTATGCACTAAATCTTAATAGCATTTTTTGGACGACACGACTTACACCAAACCAGAATTCCTCCGACACTAAATAAATCGTTAATTGCAATTTTAAGTGCTGACTTAACACGCGTTCGACGGTCAAGGAAAATCTCACGAGGAAACTTTTTTGTCTGAGTAATAAAATATTCCAGGGACACATGAAGTCCTAATTGCTTTAGGACCCCCTCAGAAATAAGAGAAGTCTGTGTCTGGATCTAGAAACGTACAGCAGGCCACGCATAAAGCTTCGTTTAGTTTTTTTTGGCACTGGACAATAATAATTTCTTTGAAGATCTCCTCCACCATCTGTTTACTAGTTGAGTTAAATATTATATCGTTGTTCTTTCTTTTTTTTTCGATTTTAAATGTTGCCTAAAACTGGACAAACCGTTTAAACTTAAAGTGCTATTTATATATAAAGGCCTTCTTAAATATGAAGAAAGAATCTTTACGGAAGGAAACGTGATAGTAGTGAGTTTTAATTGAAGAGAATAGGCGATTTAAGTATAAGGAGAATCAGTACATATTGTTTGTATTGAGACGCATTCACGTGATTTTACACACATTCGCGTATTATGGTACCGTGTTATGATTACAAAATTTGACACTATCTCACCTAATATTATCAATTCTTTCTCACCTTTTCTAAAATTTCTTTTATGGGTTGTCTGTATGTAATTGCTGAATTATCGGTCTAACCTGTTAATTACCGTACGTACTATCTATAGGTTAGGTAGGTGAAGGATTACATCGTGCGGAAACCTGCATGTCTGAGAAATAAAATTAAAAAATCGCTGCGGACACTTCGTTGTTCTAAAACCCTCTCAGGCCTGTGCCCAGCAGAGGTACATATATTCGCTACGACTGTAACCAAATACTATAGAAAACCTACGGTATAATACGTGCAGCTCCACTCTAAACGCGGCAAGCATGCACACTAGCGCCTCTAGTGGCATGAGTTGTTGAATTTAGTTTAAAGCCTTGTAAATAGTCGCGCGGTTAACTTTGTTTGTATTATTTTACTAATTACATAAGTAATTAATAAAAGATGTCTGCAAAACCTAGTTTTGTCACGTGGTTCAATTTGTGCAACAATTATAAACAACTAAAGGACCCAAAATCATTCTTTAGAACGCCCAAAGTTTCGGAGAGGTTAGTTGTATGTGATTTTGTTAAACAAATGTAATAGTAGACTTGTCGTTTGTTGTACTTATTAATAAATTTCCTTTTAGATTGAAGCAATGGATGGTGACAATTAAAGATGCTGATTACTTTCCAACAATTATGTTGTTTGTTCAGATCATTGAGTTTATAAATCAAAGGTTCAGATCATTTAGATGAAGAATGTTTTCGAAATAAAGATTTATATAGCCAGGAGTAAGTTGTCAATATTTAGATGGTATAATATTTATGTAATTTATGTGTTTTCCATGCTAATATGTGCAGATGTACCTATTAAAAGTATCATTGTTTAGGTTAATGACAGGTTGAGTACCAAACTTGGAAGTTGTATAATAAGAAAAATATAATAAGTAAAAAGAAGATGTCGAAAGAAAAGACTGTTCAATAAGGTATAAATTTCTGTCTTACATACCTAAATTTTAACATTTCTATTATTATGTTTGTAAGGATTTAGTAAGAAACTACATAGTATGTGTGCCTTTTTTGAATTCAGAATAGGTACTATGTTTTAGGTTGAGTATGTAGTTCACTGCCACATGATAAATGTAAAAAATTTGTTTGTAGCCTAGATAATGATTATAGTTTAGAAAATACACAAATAGAGAATGCCAAGAGAGAATCAGACGTCATCAACAAAATTTTCAAAGAAAATATAAACAATTATTTAAAAATTTCTGTAAACATTTCAATTGCAATGTTAAAGGTAGATTAATTTTAAATGTATATGCACAAATAAATATTTCTAAATGTAAAGAATGTATAAGATTATTTTTAGACAAGTACTTCAACATTCTGCTAAAAGTATATGTAAATAAGTTTAATGAGTCACGCACAAGTAGATTGAAGTCTAGAAACTTTAAAATTAAAGAAAATTTCACATTCCTTATGTATTTAGTTATATTTTAAAACCCCCAAAAAATCTGCAGAAACTATAATCTACATTTTGTTTCTAGTACAATGTAAAATTGTACAAAATTTTCAAATTCCGTTGAAAAACTACGTACAAACAACAAGTTTTGCATAGTTGATAACTCTTTCATCAACTCATGCCACTAGACGGCGCTATTTTGACAGTTGCCATTCCAATGTATGGAAAATGTTGAGAGCTGCATGTATTAAAACAGTATTTGCTGTAACTATCTATAGGTACATAGTACCATGTAGTGACGGCGTTAGAATATTCACTACCCCATATCGTGAGAGCCATATTTAAATAAGTCAATTTTAGGGAAGACTTATAGACTATAATGAATGAATGAAAATATTTTCTTAGTGTACAATAAGGCATTGTATTGTATTATATTATATTGTGTCATATTCTTCCGTTTACGAGAAATTTTCAGTGACATTTGAACCCCTTCAGTAGATTTTTACTCACCCTGGTCAAAATGACAGTCATAATAATATATCAAGTGGCTCTTTTAGCCTTAAATAACTCTGACTCTGAAATAGGAAAATTCTACAAAATAAAATGAAAAAATAACATTAATAACTTTACTTCAAGAAAAAACTATATACTCATTTTACAATGCACCTACAATAATTATTAATATTATGTACAATACATAGCAATCATCTATGTTTTAAGGTGATACTCAGCATTACTTATTAATTTTCCATAAGTCAATTAATAAACCATATTTTAAAACAAGAGCAAATTCATATTGCATCACAGAGCCAGGAAAAGCAACGCCGCCTCCCAGCAGCCAGAAAGCCGGCAGTGTGGCTATTCCGTGCTCTGTGTATTACATACATAGTAATAAATATTAAATACTATTGATTAGATTGATTAGAATTTGTATTTGTAACACTAAGTAATGAGTCATGATTATTTAATAGTTGTTTTTACAGTTTTATATTAATTCTTAACACCATGATGTATTTTGGTAATAAGCATTACTGGTAGTAAAACAGGTAATTGAGAAATAGTACTCTTAATCAAAATTGTCCAGTAATCCAACATTTCTTTGACAACAAACTCAAGTTTTATCATAATAAATGGAATGGAACTAATAATTAGTAACATTAGTACCCACAATTTAGTACCATTGTTACTTATTACATGCTAACTGAAGAGCGATTATTCATCCAGAACTGATGACCAGAAATAACTAGTGTAATGACATACAGGAGGGCAGCAATCCAGCAGTTGTAAGCATTCTGAAAATAAAAATGTAAAGATTTGAATATTTTTATATTTTCTCTTTGAAGGTAAAACAAAATGACAAAACATATTATTTAATTTTAAATCTTCCTCGCAGATTTTCATCCAGTGATAACTTTTAAATAATCTTAATCACAAAAAAACATCTCTAATGACAGTACATATTGATATAATAAATAAACTTAGAACCAAATAAATTGAGCCATGTTGTGAATTTTGAATTTATTACCTTCTCATAAACACTATTCCGTAAATTATCTGTTATTATTGTGATATTTTATTTGGGTGGGCTGCATATATAAACATAAAAACGATAGAACAGAATATATACTTATTAGAAAAAATGCAATAAAATATATTTTAATAAATACAAAAATACCATACCAGATGAAAGCCCTCAACAGAGGATACTATACAGCCGAGGGTTGAGGGGAAAGAAAAAAAATTGGCCGTGAATGTCATTTTTTTAGACATTAATAGCCTAGCAGCATATTGGCTGATGTTTCTACATGAATATCTAAGTTGGAATATTATAGACTAATTAACCTTTAAAATAAGGACAAGTATTTATGTGATAATAACCTTTTCTTTAATTAATTTTTAAAAATAAAAACAAATCTTTTTGTATATAATTCAAACACCAAAGAAATTTATTTTTATTTTATCTTTTCTTTGGCATCAATCAATTAATTATCTATGTTTTGATTCATACTGGAGAGATATACCCAGTGACCAAATGAAAGACGCCACTTTATGTAGTCTGTGCCCAAAGCTTTCAATATAAGTTAAAACTTAGGCTGCATCTGTTGGTGTAGTTTCCATTTTACAGGAAAAAGATCAACCAAAACAGACAAAGGCAATTAGTTCACAGTTAAAAACAATTAGTTCACATGAATGTTTCAAATTATCTTTATAATGGTCCATTAAAAACTATAAGTTTTCTATAATCTACTCTTATTGAAAAGGGGTTTAATGTATTTGGTCCCAACTGCAATATATTTCTTGCACTAACTCTCATAATATATGTGCAAACTAGGAGGCAGTCTAATACAATAATATGTAATTTAATGTCTCAAGGTAAGCTAATAAAACTATTGGAGACATGGGGAGTCATATAATAACTTGACCATGAAAACCAATTGGATTTAAAATTACCTCCTAAAGCATAACTAGGAAGACACTGATTTATTAGGTCATACACTCTTTATTTAACAATATTTTAAATTTAAAACCATGTTTCAGGTCTTGCCAGCAACACTATTACCAATCTATTACATATTTATTATAGATTAATAAATAGATGATAGATGAAAACATTTAATAATATAAAAAAATTAAAACTAGTATTGTAAAATGCGAAAGTTAAATATCCTTTCACAGAATGTGAAGGATTCTTAAAAGAACTCAAGGCAAACATATCCATGCAAGACAATAATTACTATTTGATATATACAATAAAAAGCTTACAGAACTTTAAAGAAATAATTATTACTCTATGAGACTGAATGAAAATGTATACATGTGGCCTATTAGCCAGTCAACAGAAATGATAGATATGAAACACTTTATTTGTATAGCTTTTATCTTTATAAAACTGAAGAGAAAAATATTCCACCTAAAATTAAGCAGCTACTGCAGCCCATGGACATTTACAATCAACATAAAAGGCTAAATATCCACTACTGCCTCTGAGCACTGCTGCACATACATACAAAATAAGAACATTCAATTGAATTAAGAACTTTTTAGTCAACTAAAAAGCAGTCCTGCCACCTGGTAACTATAGTAAAATTCAACTTAAGAAAGCTATTTGTGAAAAAAGTAGGCAGGGCGCTCAGCCTTCTTCAGAAGGACTAGCCTGCTCGTTTTCCATCGTAATGGGAACCGTCCTGTCTCCACACAGGTCTCAAGTAGCCTGCGGAATTGTTCCCCTAGTTCCTTGAGGGCTAAAACCCAGGCACAGACTGATGTACCACGAGTGACACAGGAGTTTGATGCAGCAGTATTAAAACTCCAAGCAAAAACCAAGGCTCCAGATCCCGACGGCATTTCTGGCCGCGCCTGGGTTTTAGCCCTCAAGGAAATCGGAGAATGATTAAATAGTTTAAAACACACTAGCAATGCCCACAAAATAATTAAAGGATTTCGTATCCTTCTTCATCTTATTCAGTATCTCATGTACATTCTGTTAGTTAATTGAAACTGCTCAAAACTCTTACATTTGCGTGATAAAGCCTTGAAATAAGTACAATTTTAGAGCAATTAGTATCTTTTGCACTCACCTGACTATACCCTACTTCAACTTTATGTATAAATCCTTCAATCGTATGGTGGCCGCCTTCCTCCTCAAGAGGCAAATCTTCTAAAAGAGCTACTGCTTCTATATAGTAGAAGACGCCCATCAATGTCTGAAATGAAATTTTGAGTTCATAATGTGTTTCGAGATTATGCATTATAGAAGAAATCACACAGTCAACTTACCAACTGGATGATTCCCCACACACTCAAAATTAATCCGCATAGCGATAGTTTAGGTCCACAGAACTTACAGGCCATTATGTTCGTTTATTTATTAAAATCACGAACAATTCGAGTTACAATATCGACCACTACCTAACTACCTGTCAGCTGGCTCAAAAACACTAAAAACTGAAATTCACATGATTACTCCTTGTCTATGGCAAAAAAATCTCTACTTTTTGAAAGATAATAATTATTTAACCAAAGCGAACTAAAGAGAATATAAGCCATGGAGGTTAGAGAACAAAAGAACGATCGCTACGTACGTACTCTTATTAGTTTGTGCTACGTACTAAAGCATAGCCCACCTGTCCTTAAAAATTTGTAGAATTTATAGCAGCGCTGCCGTCGGTGAGTAGTGGCTGCGAAGTAGGTTGTTTATGAGTACAAGTGGATAAAGTTAGTTGAATAACGTACAATTTTTTTGATGAGAAAATTTTCATGCTACGTATTTTTTTAATTTTTGACAAAAAGAAACATTAAAAAATGAAGAAATATTTTATTGTGCGTGAATGTGCAAGTGGTTTAGCATTTGATCGGAAAAATAGACAGAAAATGACTTTTATTGAGCGAACATAACGATCGCAGCGCCTCACTTATGGTATCCATTAATTTCTGGGACGCTATTTTCTACGGCGATCGTTCTCCTGTTCTCTAACCTTTATGAAATAAGTACTACTGACGTAGAGGGAGTACTAATAAGAGCCATAGATATAGTAATAAAAAATAAAATAAGAACATAGACTAGGAATATACTGCAGAGTATGATAAATATGGAGTGTAGAGGTAAGGATTACAGACTCTGTATAAAAAACTGTATAAAAACGTGTTCGTAGAAAAGCACTAAATAAGGGTGGCGCCACTGTAGCTATAGTCTAAATTTTAAAAAACATTTTTAAAAAGTAAAGTCACAGCCTATAATACGTCCCACTGCTGAGCACAGGTCTTCCCTCATTTCTGAGAGGGTTTCAGGGCAAGGAAGGGTCCGCCGCGCTGCCCCAATGCGTGTTGGCGAACTTCACATGTCTTCTAAATATTATTTTTCTCGTATTACTCAGACATGCAGGTTTCTTCACGATGTTTTCCTTCGTCGCCGAGCACGTGGTAAATCAGCACTTAAAATTTGAATAAACAGTTTCATTGGTGCCGATGGGGATGCTCGCGTTCTGTTATATTTACAGCGAGCGTTAACCATCTGAGCTACCACGGCTCTATATATAAAAAACATTGCATAATTTTTTTTATTGCACAGACTTTCACCATATTTCTTTTTACAATAATTTTATTTTATTGCTTTCAAAATGTTTAGTGTCAAAATCACTATCAACGTATTTTACGGCGATTTATGATAACCCTGTAGTTACTCGAGCGCCGTTGTGGAGAGTTTTTGAAGTGTTATTTACAGCTTACGGATGGACACATTATCAACTATTCTCCTTTGGGACATTGTCCTCCTTACCTCTATACTCCATGATGATAAGATATAATGACGTATAGACTACCTCACTATGGAGGTTAGAGAACAGGAGAACGATCACTACGTGCTAAAGCATAGCCTGCCTGTCCCTGAAAATTCGTAGAATTTATAGCCGCGCTGCCGTCGGTAAGTAGTATCTGCGAAATAATTTTTTAATTGTTGACAAAAAGAAACATTAAAAAAGGCGAAATTATGTTAAAAAAAAATAATAAGCCAATAACAATCAATAATTTATATTTGTAATAATTTGTTATATTTATAATAATTAAAATTATAAAAAAACATAATTTATAATTTATTTATTAATAAATAATAATAATTTCGTTATTTTCTTTTTTTCTTTGAATCTTACTACCCTATGTCTATGAATAAGAAGTACTATAGTATAGTATAGTGTAGTTAAATTATATCCTTATAAGCATGGGCATTTTCAGTTTTTAGCTGTAACGGTTACATAATGGTGATTCCATTATAGCGGTTGCTAATAAAATAAAAAACATATTAAATAAAAATATTCTTGGAAGAGCTACATTTCTACAAGTTCACTTTCTATTTCATTACAAGCATTTTATTGAAACATTTAAATAGTCAATAAGGAGGTTCAAAGTCCTGTCGCGAGTGCAACAAAGGAGACGGCCCATTTCAGGCCCAGTCATGTACACTATACCATAGAAAAGCGAAAAATTTGGGGATTTTATTAAAAATAAAAATGCAGTCCCAATTTTTGATGATTTACCAAGATGGCGCCCTTCCAATTTATAATTATATGTCAAATGTCATGTCTGAAAAGTGACTTGAGTCATGAAATAATGAAGGTAGTGTGATATCTTTTTTATTCCGATCTTATTCGTGCAGTTGTGAACTCATCAATGCGGTCATTGAGTTTCTTTTGAATTTCTTTTCCGATTTGTTTTTTTATTTGGACTTTAGATCTGTTATTGCCTGTTTGTCGGCTCGGCTCGGCTTTTGTTTTATTGACTTCATGATTTACCTGAGATTTTAATTTCATTGATATCGGACATCTGTAGAATCACATTTTGAATCACTAGGCATTAACAACTTCGTGAAAGTTCACAGCTAACGTCAAAACGACATCAATTCGCCATTTGTGTTGCAGTTTTTGGTAAGAATAAAATATCAATACCACCGAAATAAAGGCAAATTCTTGGATTTAAATGACGAAAAGTGATGAAATATATTATTTTAATTTATTTCCCTACTTGTGCAAAACCAGACCTAAGCTTATTTGTATTGGATTTGTTTGGTATCACGTCTTTCATCCGATATTTTCTACCAATATCATGTCTATTATAGAAATTACTAAAATATTAAACAAAATATTACACTTTTACAGGTAATTTCTTAGAGTCACCAATCTTAAATGTCGTATATAAAATTTAATAATATATTTTTCAGTCATAAACTTGAGTGTTTCACACAATATAACAATTTAATTCACGAATTAAAAGGTATTAATATAAAAAAATTGGATTTTATTTTTCACATGTATTTACTTTTAAAACATTATATTAATAGAATCAAACACTTTTAACAGATTTTTTGTCTTAAATTTTTATATTTCGATACTAATTTTCAACAATGCTAGTTACTCATCTGAATTGACAAACTCATTTCTACATGACTCTCAAAGACATATAGGAGGCCGTTGTTTGTTTTTTTTTTGCGCCCGAAGCAATTAAAGTTCTACCCTATACGTAGGGAGGCGGAAAATGCATTACGCATACCACGATAGCCGGTCTATCGTGGTTATGAGGGACTCACATCCTACCGGGGACCCTAAGTGATACCCTCTAAAAACCGCCTTTGAGGACAGGCAACCGGCTGATTAAGCTTTATTGTGCCTTATCGTGAGCGACCCTCTTTTGGGAAAAGAGGGCGCAGCCGGCTACGAGCCGCTGAGGGAGTGCCTACGAAGGCAAATTAATTATGAGTAATTTAATTTAATTAGAGTTGGCCTGAGCCGCCAGGAGGCAGTTCAGGTCGTTTGTTAGTTTATTAGGCGGGTCCGAGAGAGAGTTTCTCGGCCTGCGGACACGATAGCGAGAGGGGGGTGGGGCTGCATAAGTAGCTGCCTCACGAATTAAATGGTTTGAGTGCGACTCTGAGGCTTTGAAGAAGTTTTCAGAGAGTTTTTGGAGAAATTGTTGAATTGTGGGGAGCTCTAGGTCCCGATGGCATTACGGACGTACCAAGGTGCGTTCGCAGCTCGACGACAGAAAAGGTTTTGAACTATTTGGAGTTCATTAATAATTTTAGGGTTGGCGTGGGCAAAAACGGGGCCCGCGTAGGACATGACTGGTCGTATACAGACCTTATAAAGGGTACGCTTGTTTCTAAGGGACATTTTACTGTGTCGGCCCAACATACTGTTGAGCCTACTCAGATAAAACCGTGCGTGACGAGTTACTCTTTTGACGTGGGGCCTGAAAGTGAGCCCTGTGTCTAGAGTGACACCTAAATATTTGGCGGTCGTTTGCCAGGGGACAGGGGTCCCTAGCATACGTATTGGTGGAGTGTTTTTGAGACGGCGTCGTTTATAATCGAAGTGAACGGCGGAGCTCTTCTCCGGGTTCACATCAATGCGCCAGGGCCGTTGTCATCAGGTAAAGGTTTAAACTCGTTGCTTGGGTCATAGTTGATTTTTATAGGAGGGATGTGCTCTTTAGCCGCTTCGTTAATGCATTCAATGAATAAATCATATGCGTTTTGTAGGTCTTTAGGTAGTGATATACCTGAAAAATTCCTGTGAAGCGCATCTTTGTACCCAATCCAGTCGGCTTTCTTAAAGTTTTTTCTTATAATCTTCATATTACTAGTTTTAATATTAATGGATATTTTAATTATTTGATGATCACTGCCTAAAGTTTCATTTATTATGGCCCAATCGAGTTTTAGAGCGATATCCGCAGATGAGAAAGAAATATCCGGGGAGTATTCCTGCAAGCTACCGTTAACTAACTTAATGCGCGTTGGTCCACCATTGTTTAATGTTATTAACGAGTTATCTATTAACGCGTCAAAAATCTGAACTCCTCTAGAGTCTGTTTTCATTGACCATAATACTTATGGTGTGCATTGAAGTCGCCAAGTAAAAGCGATTTTTTATTGATAAAAAATAGTAATTGAACCCAATCATTAACGGTTGTATGTACAGAAGGAGGATAATAAACAGCCATAACGTTTTCAATATCAACACAATTGTAAACCTTTAAATAAAGAATCTCTATGCCCGGGTTAACTATTGGCATATTTTGTAAGCTACACTTAACTGTTTTGTGGGTAATTATTGCTACTCCACCGCAGGAATCGAAACGATTCCTACGGTGGAGTAACTTAAGTAGAATATCGCGTATGTGTCAATCTTCGCGCATCACTATTAAACTGCTCTATATTTACCTGGTTAAATTTTCGTGTTTTCTAAAAAAAACTAAATAAAGGGCTCGAAATAACAGATTTTCTCACAAAAGAAGGGAACTTGAAAAAAAGGAAAAAGTCAGACCGAAGACTGGACACGAACCAGGGTACTACGATTTCGGGACCGCCCGATATCCCATTTGAGCTATTATAATAATTAACACATTGTCAATTACCAATTGTCAATTACAATTTACCTTCTTATTCTAATGATATTGTAGCAGTTTTTCATTGCCTGAAAACACGGATAAAATGACATTTTCTAAAAATGAATCCTAGCTTGATCGATGTATTTTCCCTGAAACCCCCTTGACACTAAAATGTATGAAAATCGTTGGAACCGTTTCTGAGATTACGATTACATATACAAAAATTGCTCGTTTAAAGGTATAGGATATATAAAATAAAACATCTTGGATGACAACTGCCAGGGAATCGTAGCCTATTTATATGATATTTCATGCTGACCTATTGGGCACATAAGCAAGCAGAAATTTTTTTTGGATTTTATATGCACTGGAATTAACCAATTATCATTACTTATGAATCACCCCTCGTATATAGAGGTCAGTGTACACATAGGACCGCTTGGACTTATACTTTGACAGAAGGGAACGCCTGCTTATGGGTAAAACCCTCCGATCCACCGGTGGTCCGTGTGCTCTATGATGTTTTGTCATTTAAATAAATAAAAAGTATTTATGAACCGCATAGCAGGCTAAAGTTTTAAAGGTTTGAAACGTTCAATTTTAATAAGTGGGTTGGCGAGGCGACACAATATCTCCTGAAAATCATTCTCGTTTCTTAAGATAAATATTAATAATATAAATGCTTACAGATAAAGATATTTTGAATTAACTTAAATTATGCATTACATAGCGATCGGCAATACGAATAAAGAATTAAATGTTTAATGTTAATTTGGTTTAAAAGCTTGTGTTACATACAGTAATAGCATATGGCACCCAATAGTGATAACAAATAACGATAATAAGTTAGATAGAGACAACTAGATGCTAGAAAGAAATAGGATCTATATATGTACCTTACATATGTTTAACAGATGTAAAAACAAACTTCAGTACGCGGTTATTACTCCATATTGTAAAAACAAACTTCAGTTCACGGTTAAAACTCTATATTTTATGTTAAAATAAACACAGTTTACACTTATTCTCTTTTATTTTCTCAACACTAAATGAATCAACTTTATAAACTTTCAATTTTTACTAGTTCACTCCGACACGACTATTACAACACAAATACTATTATATTCTGCTTCGGACACGCCCGTCGTTCCGTTTTATAGTCCCCTTTCCGCTGCCAGGCGGAAGGGTGTCTTAATTTTAGTAGTTTCAATACTTCTAAGTTACATATACTGACATTTCAATTGTAGTGAAATATATTAACCGTTTACAATATTTAATTACGGTGTAACAATAATATATTAATAATAGGATTTATTATGATTATTAACATTATTTATTACATTTTATAGAGACAACTAGATGCTAGAAAGAAATAGGATCTATATATATATAGATCCTATTTCTTTCTAGCATCTAGTTGTCTCTATCTAACTTATTATCGTTATTTGTTATCACTATTGGGTGCCATATGCTATTACTGTATGTAACACAAGCTTTTAAACCAAATTAACATTAAACATTTAATTCTTTATTCGTATTGCCGATCGCTATGTAATGCATAATTTAAGTTAATTCAAAATATCTTTATCTGTAAGCATTTATATTATTAATATTTATCTTAAGAAACGAGAATGATTTTCAGGAGATATTGTGTCGCCTCGCCAACCCACTTATTAAAATTGAACGTTTCAAACCTTTAAAACTTTAGCCTGCTATGCGGTTCATAAATACTTTTTATTTATTTAAATGACAAAACATCATAGAGCACACGGACCACCGGTGGATCGGAGGGTTTTACCCATAAGCAGGCGTTCCCTTCTGTCAAAGTATAAGTCCAAGCGGTCCTATGTGTACACTGACCTCTATATACGAGGGGTGATTCATAAGTAATGATAATTGGTTAATTCCAGTGCATATAAAATCCAAAAAAAATTTCTGCTTGCTTATGTGCCCAATAGGTCAGCATGAAATATCATATAAATAGGCTACGATTCCCTGGCAGTTGTCATCCAAGATGTTTTATTTTATATATCCTATACCTTTAAACGAGCAATTTTTGTATATGTAATCGTAATCTCAGAAACGGTTCCAACGATTTTCATACATTTTAGTGTCAAGGGGGTTTCAGGGAAAATACATCGATCAAGCTAGGATTCATTTTTAGAAAATGTCATTTTATCCGTGTTTTCAGGCAATGAAAAACTGCTACAATATCATTAGAATAAGAAGGTAAATTGTAATTGACAATTGGTAATTGACAATGTGTTAATTATTATAATAGCTCAAATGGGATATCGGGCGGTCCCGAAATCGTAGTACCCTGGTTCGTGTCCAGTCTTCGGTCTGACTTTTTCCTTTTTTTCAAGTTCCCTTCTTTTGTGAGAAAATCTGTTATTTCGAGCCCTTTATTTAGTTTTTTTTAGAAAACACGAAAATTTAACCAGGTAAATATAGAGCAGTTTAATAGTGATGCGCGAAGATTGACACATACGCGATATTCTACTTAAGTTACTCCACCGTAGGAATCGTTTCGATTCCTGCGGTGGAGTAGCAATAATTACCCACAAAACAGTTAAGTGTAGCTTACAAAATATGCCAATAGTTAACCCGGGCATAGAGATTCTTTATTTAAAGGTTTACAATTGTGTTGATATTGAAAACGTTATGGCTGTTTATTATCCTCCTTCTGTACATACAACCGTTAATGATTGGGTTCAATTACTATTTTTTATCAATAAAAAATCGCTTTTACTTGGCGACTTCAATGCACACCATAAGTATTATGGTCAATGAAAACAGACTCTAGAGGAGTTCAGATTTTTGACGCGTTAATAGATAACTCGTTAATAACATTAAACAATGGTGGACCAACGCGCATTAAGTTAGTTAACGGTAGCTTGCAGGAATACTCCCCGGATATTTCTTTCTCATCTGCGGATATCGCTCTAAAACTCGATTGGGCCATAATAAATGAAACTTTAGGCAGTGATCATCAAATAATTAAAATATCCATTAATATTAAAACTAGTAATATGAAGATTATAAGAAAAAACTTTAAGAAAGCCGACTGGATTGGGTACAAAGATGCGCTTCACAGGAATTTTTCAGGTATATCACTACCTAAAGACCTACAAAACGCATATGATTTATTCATTGAATGCATTAACGAAGCGGCTAAAGAGCACATCCCTCCTATAAAAATCAACTATGACCCAAGCAACGAGTTTAAACCTTTACCCTATTGGAATTCTACACTATCTAAAGCAGTTACTGAACGACGGTTGGCACTATCAAAATTTAGACGAAACCCTACTCCACAGAATTTTGATATCCTAGAAGATAAAATCCATATAGCGCAAAAATTAATACGAACAGCGAAAAACAACGCTTGGCAAGAGTTTTGTTCTACCATTGATTATTCAGCCTCTCAAAATGACTTGTGGCGTAAAATGAAATGGTTGAAGGGTTACAGGGCTCACAACCATTTTATTGATAAGGATTTAGCTTCCGAATTGATTAATACTTTAACACCTGATTTTGTTTCCCCCATGAAACCCGCTGTTCTATCTACTAATCCAAAATTAGAAACCAAAATCTCATTAAATGAATTAGAAATGAGTATTAGGCCTACTGACACGTCCCCAGGAGCGGACCATATTTTATATTCCATGATTAAAAATCTCCCAAATAATGGAAAATTCTTATTGCTTGATTTATATAATAAGTTTCTATGGGGTGGTTTTGTCCCTAATCAGTGGAGAGATATATTAATTGTGCCAATCCCTAAACCAGGGCGAGATAATAGTTTAGTTTCAGCATTACGTCCCATCTCTATGATCTCATGTATGTGTAAAATTTTTCACACTATTATTAAAAAACAGATTAGAATGGTATATTGAAAAAAATAATATTTTATCGAATAACACAAAAGGTTTTAGAAGAGGTCGTTCAACGTTAAATAACCTTTCTAGTCTGGTTTCTGAAATTCAGTTAGGCTTAACAAGTAGAATAGCTACAATTGGTTGTTTTATAGATATAGATAACGCATACAATAACGTGGATATTACTAGTGTAATTCAGGCTATGGATCGTTTTGGTATAGGTTCAGCTATATGTGTGGAATTTTCTCAGTCAAAGATCATTAAAGATTCAAATTAACAATGCCATAATTTGCCGAAATACAGGTAGAGGATTGGCTCAGGGGGACCCATTATCACCATTGCTATTGAACATAATTACGACACAAATATGCAAAGAGGTACAAAAGGTTCGCATATCACAATATGCAGATGACTTTGTTATATACGTTGGCCGTAAAAATTTATTAGAAGCTGTTGACTATCTCCAAGAGGCATTGGATTTAGTAAGCTCACTGCTTTTCAACATAGGTCTAGATGTGTCTCCTATAAAAAGTAAAGTGTGTTTGTTCTCTTGTGGATTTAGACGTGAGTTGATAGACTTAAAAATTAATGGCTTTTCCTTACAGGTAGTTGACAGTATAAAATATTTAGGTATATGGTTGGATCGTGGTCTAAGATGGGGAAAACATATAGATGAACTTGCCGAAAAAACGCTTAAGTTTCTAAATATTCTTAAATGTTTGTCTGGGCCAGGGTGGGGTCTACATCCATCACATTTGCGTCGTTTGTATATCACAATCATAAGAAGCAGAATTGATTATGCTTGTTTCCTCTATGATAGTAGTAGTGTAACGCACTTTAAAAATTAGAACGAGTGCAAAATCAAGCTATGAGAGTTATTGGTGGATTTTTAAGAAGCACGCCAATCCATGTGATGGAAAATGAGCTTTGTATTGAGCCGCTACATATACGAAGGTATTATCTTGCAGGAAAATTCTGGCTGAAAACAAAATCACTTTTAGATAACGAATTAATTATAGTATTAGATAAGTTAGACGAATATTTCGTGACTCATCCATCATGTAAGAAAAAGGAACCTCTGTTGGCAGTCGTACATAATTTTCTAAAAGCTAAATTCATACCTCCACGCAACTTGAAATGTTCTACTTAGATACCTGGGTTAGCAATGTGGATCTTTCTGGTATTGTACTTTCTCTTATTGAGACTATTGATAAACCTAAACACGACTATAGCAATGTGGTTCTGAGACAAATAAGTTTAAAATTTATTCATGACAAATATTTGCAATCTTATATTTATAGATGGAATTTATACCGATGGATCTAAAGATAATAATAATAATATTGGAGCTGCTTTTTATGATCCTCAGTTAAACATATCAATGAAATTCAAAATTAATTCAAACGTTTCTATAATGTATGCTGAACTGATAGCAATTTCAGAAGTTGTATCGTACATTGCATCACTCAATCACAAATATCAGTATGTTATTTTGACAGACTCTAAGAGTGCTCTGCAGCACTTGGCTCGTTGTACCTCGAATTTTCGAGGAACACCGATAGCCTACAGTATTTTGAAGTGTATTGATAGTTTAACCAAAAAAAATATAATTGTTGTTTTACAGTAGATTCCTGCTCATATTGGCCTAGTAGGCAATGAAGCGGCGGATAGACTAGCAAAGGAAGCTTCCTCTGATGGTATTTTACTGCATTGTTTACCTTATTTTTCAGACTTTCTATACAAGGTGAAAGAAAGATGTGTCAGTCTGTGGAAGGAATACTTTAATGAGAGATCTTTTACAAAAGCAATATGGTATAAAACTATTCAACCAAATATTTTCACTTCTTCATGGGTAGATAGGGCCAATATGGGCAGGGCCGATATTGTTACAGCTCTAAGACTTCGATCGGGACACATACCAATGAATAGCTTTGCTTTTTTGATGGGAAAGACCGAATCCCTTAACTGTGTAGAATCTGATCAGTTAGAAGATGTATTACATATTTTGGTGGAGTGTGTTCGAATCGAGGCTGAAAGAGCAAATTTTTGCAATAAATATAATATAAATAGATTAGATGACTTTGTAACAGTATTCTGGCCTTGCCATTATCTGGGGAAGCCAGAATGCTGTACAAAATGGTCCAAGTTGGACTTAAAAGAAGATAAAAAAAATATGTAAATACAATGGGGGTGACATTATAATAATTTTATAAAACCCTCTTTAAAAAATAAAAGATAAAAAAAATTGACATCCATTAGTTTTGAAAAATTGTGAATATACACAAGTAATTACGAGGGTAACTACATAAATAACCTCTCAACTGCGGATGTCCAAGACTTGGACACGAAAATATCTCCGTTGACTGCGGGCGTCCAAGTGTTAGACATTTTTTACCCGCTCTTTTAATGAAGAAACAAAGCATTATGTGCTATTTCTAACTCATTCTACTATATGTCAATGTGTATAGGATAAAAAAGGCTAGCATAAAAACCCAACAGCTTTATACACTTTAGTAGTATATTTTATTTAAATCATTCTTAAATGTCGTCTGTTCCTTGAGTCAGCCTTGATTGACGCGCATAAACAACGAAGTTGTTTGTAATTATTTTGTATTAATTTATATTTATTGTGTGGTGAATTGTGTTAAAACAATGGCTGGGTAAGTAACCTTCTTATTTGTAATCTCATTTTGTGTTTTATCTTATTAAGTACGTGTAAAATCATTTTTAATATGTATGAAGCAAACTGCTATCTTAGAACTAACATGCTGGTTATATTATATTTAGTTATACTAATTACTTTAAAACTTTATTAAATATATGTACTCGTTTATAGGAAATTTCATAGAGAATTCAGAAATGTATACATATTATAGTATTCGATGTACCAAAATCAAGATATTTGCGTTTAAACGGATTGGGCCCAATCAACCGTCCATTTTATTAAACAGCTCCGCAGTCAACGGAGTATTACGGTTAGAGTCTCCGCAGCTGAAAGGATAACTGCCAAAGCTAGTTTATTTTATATCGTTTTTAAATAAGTATAATCTTACTTCAAATTAAGTTCTTATATTACACCTCCAACCAGCTTGTGCAATTCACTCCTGCTCACTGACCTCTATATATACAAGTACGCTGGACTGGCTATACCATAGAAAATGACTGTGCCAATTTGAAGCGCCACTAAAGGATGTCTTTAAAAATAAAATTGACATAATATGTCAAAGTCTGTTGTCTCATTTATATTGTCTTATTTAATAAGTCTTTATTTTGAACTTTTAAACTAAAAAACGAAAGTATTTTATATTGTTTCATTGTGTATAATATTAGTTACATAATAATTATTATTTTTACTAATATTGAGAGTGTGGGTAATCTGTAAAACTCGTTACCAAAAGGGAAGTGGTATAACATTTCACAAGTAAGTGAATTTGCAGCAAATATTAAACAAATTAAAACCATTTTGATAATATAAGTACTTAAAAATTTGTTACTAATCTTAATATCACATATAACAACATCTTTGGCTATTTATTACTGAGTTTTGATAAACAAGAAAATTCAATAGGGTTGTCGAGTTCCTTGACTATAATACTTATCGATGTTCTTTCCTACCCATATCTGTTAACAAACAAAGTCGCCAACAACAGTTGATTATCAAATGTTTATTAATTAACAGGTTTCCAATTGAACCTAGACTAAAAATATGGCTTAAAAGCATAAATATTGTGAATTGGCGTCCGAAACAAAATGATCATATTTGTTCCAAACATTTCACAGACGAGTTTTATTAGACATGAGAACTACACCACTTTGAAAAAGTGCAGTATACTGACAATATTTTCTGGTAGTACCAGTACCAGTAAGTATAAAAGTATTAGATTTTTATTTCGAATGTTTTTTTTATTTATTCTTTCCTCATTTTCCACCAAACTCAAGGGCCATAGCCAAGTGTCGAAAGGTCACCTGATGATGGCGAGCCACGTTGTATGTGTTTTAGTGGGCTGCGGCTAGAGGAGATTCCTCTCCCTGTACCGCTGTAGTCGAGGTGGAGTCGTAAGGGAAGAAGAGTGTTGGTATGGCGATTGGCGATGCGCTACTCGACTATCTTTTGCGACTTTGGTGACTCTGCACCACTTGATGCTTTCAAGTGCTCGTTCATCCCTGGCTCCATTCACATATCGGGCTCGGGGAGTCCGTAGTGCAGGTGGAGTTAGAGGACGCGAGGGGCAGTGTGGCTTACTTCTGGTACGCCTTATCTGAGAATGAAAACGGGGAGGAGAAGTCAACAACTAAGGAGGGGCCGCCATTAGGCGGCTGACGGCGAAGGGGCCGCGGATGTGCATGAAAGCATTTCCGTGGAACTGCCAATTTGCGGCGGAGGTAGAACACCATGGGGTTTTAGTAAGTGCGAGTCTAGAGATTTAATTATCTCTCGAGTCTCAAAATTTAATTTGTGCCTTAACTTCATAGTGGCCCTACTTTAGTTTCCTTCTTATTTACAAATTCTTGCCATCGTTTACATTCACGGTTTATGGCAGCTTCCTCTCGCGCAACATCCACCGACAAAGATAATCAAGTGTTCGATCAAGAATCCCTGGATTGCGATACGTAAAGTCTCCCAGAATTCTTTTTTTCTTCTAATTCTTTTTTCTCTTTTATTGACAAAGTTTTACCGCAATCTGATGAACGGCATGGCATCGTAGAAAGTACGAGCAAACATAAATTTTTATATAGTAGAAAATATTTTACTGTCTATAGACAGACCTGTAGTTGATTAGAATAGGCGTTATTATAGGAGCTGATTTGTTCTTTATAATACAAGAACTAAATGGACGGTTGACAATAAATTATTTTAAAAATAATGTTTGTATTTTTATTTTGTGTAGTTAGTTTAATCTTAATATTTTTTTAGTTGAATGGTCTAACAGCTACAATGGCTATCCGAGTACAGAACCATAGTACAAACTAATCCAACTGTAGAGATGTGTAAGACAGGGTGACGTAATATCCCCGAAATACTTTACCGATGCATTGGAAGACGTTTTCAAGCTACTGGCCTGGAAAGGATATGGTATTAACCTCAATGACGTGTACGTCACTCACCTTCGATTTACCGACAATATAGTCCTTATGGCAGAATCGCTGGAGGACCCACGCACTTTGTTCAATGACCTCAATAGTGTCTCCCAACGGATAGGTCTTAAGATGAACATGGACAAAACAAAAGTCATGTGTAATGTCCATGTCACACCTATGCTGGTGGTTTTTGGGAGCATATAGCTGAAGTTGTTGACGAGTATTTTTACTTGGGAGTCCGACTAGGTAAGTTCAACTTCGACCGACAGGGTAATCGATGGATTCAACTCGGCTGGGCAGCATTCGGGAGATTACAACACATCTTCTCGTCAGGAATACCTCAAAACTAGATTTTACAACCAGTGCGTGTTGGCAGTTTTGACCTATGGATCTGAGACTAGGTCTTTCACTAACGGCCGTATGAGGAAGCTCGAAGTCACTCAGTGAGCTATGAAGAGGGCTATGCTCAGTGGTTCAAACTTAGGAATGAGTATATCTGCAGCAGAACCAGAGTGACCGACATCGCCCAATGGTAGCTGAAGCGGTAATTGACCAGCCATATAGCTCGAAGAACCGAATATCGATGGGGAAAAAAGGTTATCGAGTGGCAGCCTCATACCAGCAGGTGAAGTGTAGTACGTTCCCCCACTAGATGGAGTCAAAACCTGGTAAGACATGCAGGAAGTTGATGGATGCAGGTGGCTCAGGACCGTGCTTTGTGGCATAGCTTGGGGGAGGCCTATGTTCAGCAGTAGACTTGTGAAGGGTTTTAACGATGATTAATGATTATTGCATTATATTAATCATCATCATCATCATTCTCTAAACCATTTCCCATTATCTGGGGTCGGCGCAGTAAACCTTCTTGTTCCATTCCTCTCTATCAGCCGTCATTTCCATACTTACTCCTTTCATTCTCATATCACTCTTCACACAATCGATCCATCTTTTATTCGGCCTTCCTCTGCCCGTGTGTCCCTCCATATTGCATTATATTAATATGATACATAAATATAATGGATGTTACGGGTAGAGTCCATCTACCATAGAGTCCATCCTATTTATTTAGGTATGGTAGGGTATAGAATTTTTATCGATATAATTTGGTGCACTGTCTTATCCCTATTATTAGTTCCGTGGACGTGCACTTTTGCTGTCAGCGCCAAAATGGCGGAAATCAAATCGCTTCATCATGTCACGTCTATAGCCAGTCCAGCGTACTTGTAATAGAGGTCAGTGCTCCTGCTATATAAATGTACGAACACTAAAATGGACGAAACAAACGAAACTCTGATATTGGGCTCCCAATTGAGCCCTTTTAATGCTACTACCTGTTAATTTGCTAATTGACGGCTTTTCAGAAGTCTGAAATTAGAAAACAATTATGACCATTTTTTTCTTTATTATGTACATACAAAATAGCTATTCAAAAGTTTTATTTTGGACATAGATTAGAAATACAAGGGATCTTAACTTCTAATACTGTAATTATATATCATAATTATTAGGAAAGAAATCATTTTACGTGGTAGAGCTATGCTGCAGCTATATTAATTGTATAGTTGTAGCACGAATGGGTCGGCTTCATCAGGGAAGGACCACACTCTCACAGAATAATAGCGTAAAATAGCAGCTTAATGCTGTTGTATATGGAGAGTATATATGCTATGTATGGTGAGTGTAGAGAACCGGAGACCCCTTTTACGGGAAAAAGGCATTCCATCTTAGTCCTCACGTCTGATAATGCATCTGTATTTTGATTCACAAACGAGAATAGATGTAGATATCTATGAGCCTCAGCAACCACTTACCATCAGGTGGACTGTGTGCTCGCTTGTCACTCTTATCCTATAAAAAGAAAATAATGTTATTAAAAATATTAAAGTATAACGTGGCACAACACTAGGTCTAATTCAGAGAAAACCCGAAGCGCGAGGCTCGGGGCACGTATTGTGTCGCCCCGGCCGCGTGCCCCCCACTACACACTTTGACACGGTAATTAATTTTGTTAAAACCAGTGTTTTATTATCTTACATGCCTACCGTTGAATAGAAATAGCATTGTTCTTCTTAGTTTGCTTCCGTGAATTGTTTTTACAGCACTGCACATTTCACCACGGTAACTTAAAATTCAAATAAATACCGTCGGGAAAAAGAATTACCGCGGGTGGCCTTTCGTGACTAATAACGTCATCCTTGTCATTTATAGAGACTGTTCAGTTCATACCCGTGCTTACTATTTATACTCACTAACTCGCACTCTATAGCTTGCTTATAAATACTCGTAAGCCATGCTGACGTTTGGCATAATGGCCAATAAGCAATATGCGCACTCTATAGCTTGTTTATTTGTACTGCAAGGTTTATTGTTTTGATTGTTGTGTGTGAGATTCGTAATGACAGACAATTAATTTTATGTGCGCAAACCCAAAAAAATTAGCCAAAAATGAGAGCCATTCTGTATCCGCTGCGCCGGTGGCCCATGTCGATGCTGCTCTGTGCATTATGATTATGAAATGACATATCAGTATCCTCTTTCCTCGTAGACAGAGATAGCATTCTCTGTCTACGAAGTAGACGTCTACGGTCTACGTCTTTCCTCTTAGTAGTCTTTGGGTTTGTGGCTCTGTGGACACATTTTGCTCACTGTCCTCTGTCATAATCGTATCGTATATCTATGTCGTATAGCGTCTACCCAAAGATAATAATAAAAATCTCTAACAGATAGTGTCTACGAATACGAATTAAATATAAATTTCTATAATGGTGGATCGTTTAGGTAGGCTACTATATTAATCAATACATATTTACGAGAAAGTTATTTTTTTACACATACAGTAGTAATTATGCTAATATTATAGTGTGTTTGTGTTAGTTTCCATTGTTTGTTCATTTGCTCACTTTCCTTTGACGTCAAATTTTAATACTTTACCGCAATTTAGAGAAGATTGTTTTACCTTCTTTCAGTGAATAGCGAAGCCAATGCAAGACGAATTGCTATGGTGGAGAACTGCTTCGGCAGTTCAGGGCAGGTTAGTCACTAAATAATCACAAATTATTAAAAATACGAAGTTTGATACAATAGCTTTATCAGTCGACAAACTCTGAAAGATAAGTTTCTATACCTACTTTCGATTGCTTTGGTCAATTTGATAATAAACGTTAACCGAAGAGATATTTATATGCACTTAATTATCTTTGCCTATAAAGTTTGTTCAACTGGCATTGTATAATGACCATGATAATGTTTTATGTTTATCCTTGTCATCAAAAATTAAGATGTGTCATTTTAATGTAATTTTAAATGTATATTATTGAAGTAGGGTTTTAAATATTAATTGTTATAAAATTATGCTTTACTGAGAATAAAGTCCTAGTTAAATTTCAGCCACTGGCAGAACAGGGAAGAGTGCTGGTGGGAGAAGGTGTCTTGACAAAAATGTGCCGCAAAAAACCAAAAGCTCGACAATTCTTTTTATTTAATGATATATTAGTATATGGTAACATAGTCATCAATAAGAAGAAGTATAATAAGCAACATGTTATTCCACTAGAAGAAGTAAAACTGGAGTCTCTTAAAGATGAAGGACGTAAGTATTTAAAAAACTTGTTATATTTTTAAAAGTTGTTATATTATAAAAGAAATGTCTTGTAGTGGTGGTAAGAGTAAATCTATCACTGCAGTTTGTCTTGTTTCATGTCTAATATGTACTTATAGGAAATAGAAACTTGCCCTATTTATAGTTAATAAAGGAATTTGAATATAAAATGAGCTCTAAGAAGCATTTATGAAGGTGAAAGACACCTGGTATTGCAGCGACAGTTGACTGTTGAAGGTGCTGATAGTGAAGTAAAAATTAATAAATCTTTGAATATGTGTAATATAATACAACTTCTTTTCTACATGTGGTTTCCTGCCTTTTTAGTTAACTTTTAACTATTTTTAGGGCCAAAGAGATGTTTCCAAATGGATGGCAAACACTGATGTGCTTTGGCCACAAGGCTATGAAGAGTCTTGTGACTGACTCCTCAGAGTTTTCAATGTGACTGTAACCTTTTTTTCTGATATTGCTAACAGGTGTCCATAGGCTGCTGTAGCTACATACTATAACTAGGGAATGCAAATCTCACAAGATTGGGGTTCGAGCAAGATCCCGCAAGCTTAGGAATAACTATACTGCGAGATCTCGCCAATTTCGAGATCTCGCGAGATTGACAGTTTTATGTGTTTGCTTTGCAAATAATCACAATATTTGAATAAATTAGGAAAAATGTAGTAAAAATTATAAGTATTATAAGATAAGCTATCGATTTTCACGAATTTTTTCAATAGACTTTTATGCATCAAACATAGTTTGACATATCTATCTATAATTTTTTAATAAACTTATAAGTAGTAAACTTTGATGTATTATCTATCAAATAACAAATGAAGGAAACAACCAGTTATCTCTTCTAATATCAAACAAAACTCTTTTAGTAATAAAACAGTTCTTTTGTAACAAGCAAACAAGACAATGAGAAGTAAAATAAAAATGAAACTTATTATCTAAGTTGAGTTAAAGAAAAAGACTATTAAACTGAGATATTATTATCAATTAAATAAAACTATATCTACACAGTAGATGCATTAGATATTACAAATTAATTAACAAAATATACCAATCAAATGAAAGATTTGTTCAGTTCAAATCACAAGCCATTATTAAGAATTATTTTGAGCGTTGCTCCTTAAGAAGCACAAAATGTTCAAAGAATTGTCTACTAAACGGCTTCTAATTTTGTTGGCCAGATAACCAGCCGCTGAGAAGGCCCTTTCGGATTCAACACTAGTTGAAACCACAGATCTTAGGCAGTTATCCATGAACTGTAAAAGTTTGCTTTTTGACCCCCAGGGCTTGTATAAATTCATTTCCTTATTGATTAATGCCTCCAGAGAATTCGTAGTTAGTTCATTAGTTTTCGCTTCGAATAAGATGTTTTTATGCTCAAGTACAATCTCGCTAAAAAAGGCCGAGATCTCGCGAGATTGCATTCCCTAACTATAACCAATAGGTGGACTATTATATGTAGTATGTTTGTCATGTTAATGTCATAATAGAATATAATTACGATGATGTTGAATGGAATGACATTCATATTAGTCATCATCATCATCCTGTAAAACTACTGCTGGACATGGACCTTGATATGGGTTGTGTCCTGTGGCACAAATTATTTTGGAGATTTTTGTTTCAATGCCTAAATGTCACTTGGTTTGGTGGAATTGGTGGGAGGTGACACCTGAGCACATCCCGCCCCTTCCTCAACTCCCTATCAAAGCAACTAGTTTTATAATAATAATAATATTCCACAACCATCACACAACGCTATCTAGTCCCAAGCTAAGCAGAGCTTGTGTTATGGGTACTAGACAACTGATAAACATACTTATATATTTCTAAATACATAAATATTATGGATAAATTACACCCAGACACAGAACAAATGATCGTGCTCATTACACAAACATTTTTCCTGGGTGGGAATCGAACCCACGACCTCCGGCATAGCAGTCAGGGTCACTAACCACTAGACCAACAGGCCTGTCAAAGTGTGTGTAGTTTTGTTTGTAAAGTACAACTCTGTTAGTGATTTTAGTTTAAAATTTATAAAATGTATAAGAGAAACTAAGTGCCCAGTGGTGGGCAAATAGAAGGGAGGTTCATCCCTACCAGTATTCCCCTCTCCTCTCTCCTAGTGCTGCACAACTCCTACCTAAGGCTCCTGTCAAAGCCCTGGACCACTCCCATTTATAAGGAGTATTTGTTTTAAATAGTCAAAAGCTTGGAAGATGTAATACCAATATTATAATAATCTATATATATATATACATATTGATTCTACGTCTTTTACATTTTATGAAACACCAAAGTGAATATTTATACCGCATGGGCTCCCTACATTAAAATATAAATAAAACAATAGCGAAAAATGTCATTAAAGTAATGATCATTAATGTGTGTCTTATGCACAAGAAATTAAAATATAAATATATTCATGGTTATATGGACGTCAAATATAGTGCGGTATATTAATATATTGATTCTACGTCTTTTACAATAATGCGAAATGAAATATATATATATATATATATATATCTACACTAATATTATAAAGAGGAAAGATTTGTTTGTTTGTTTGAATTGAATAGGCTCTGAAACTACTGAACCGATTTGAAAAATTCTTTCACCATTAGAATCCTACATTATTCCTGATGAACATAGGCTATAGAAAGTTTTCAAAAAATTTAGGAATCCATATGAAAACTTCGTTAATGTAACCCAAGGTGTGAAAAAAATACCAAAAAAAAACCTTATTTCGCGTACGCTGCGGAAACTATTGACAATAGAGCAAAGTGATGTGCTACAGTTTTATGGAGGACATCAATATCTACATAAAAGTCTGCAATACCATATGTCTAACTATTATAGTTATCTCACAATAACTACTTTTCCATGTTAAAATATTCAATAGTAACGTCGAAAAATCCTTATATCGCGTACACTGCCAGCACTATGCGATGCGGGTGTCACTGGGGTGTGATATTAGAAATAAAAATAAAATAATCAAATATTAAAAAAGAACAAAAAAAATAAAAAAGACACGTAAAAAATAATAAAAAAAAAATCATTATCTATACTTATATATAATATTATAAAGAGGAAAGATGTTTTTATTAGTTTGTTTGTACCAAATAAGTCCGAAACTACTCGACCGATTTTAATCAATTTTTACCAATAGAAAGCTAAATTATAGGGGGGGGGGGGGAGGTTGAGTGGATAAAATTTATATTTTCTGTATAGCGTGTATATGCCGATAGATAAAAGTACTCCATTAATTTTGCTAATGTTTTAGCTAAAATGATTGAACTAAATGAGCGAGGTGTCATATCATGTCGTGCGGCTGAGACGCGTGATATACGCGGGTGAAACCGCGGGGTATAGCTAGTATATATATATATATATATATATATATATATGATAGTGCAGTACCAGACATTGCCCCTTTTTTGCCGCTTCCTATTGCTTATCTAAGTATTTACTTTTTCTTATAATCTTGTTATATCAGATCAAAATAAATACTAGACTAACTCCGTATCATACTAAAATTTAATTTTAAAAAATATGTAAGAAGTTATATAAATTGAAACAGCTTATATCCAACACTAAAAACAATTCATTTTGTTAAATATATCATAATAGATGGTATGTAAATTCAAGCAAAGTAATTTGAACTAAATAACATGACATAGAAATTTCTATAAAAACTATATTTATATAACGTAAACACACCTGTCACCCAGAGGGGTAGGTAGAGACTATAGACTTCATTTGGCACGATCCTGACAAACCTCTCTTGCCTTCTCTACATCTATATACCTTCGCGTAAATGCTCATCAGATAAGAGTACTCCTAATTTAGCCCATTTTTAATATATCGCCAATTTGGTTGATTAACTTTCTCCTAGGAGGTCCCTTTTCGACTGCCATTTCATTATTACCATATAAAACTATATTTACTATTACCTTATAAAGCGTTGTAAGATAACTACATTATAGATTCCTTTATTAACTATAAATTTCCTTTCACTATATCATTATGTATTAAAACAGTGAGTCAATGTTGCAATGACTCACATTATTTTTGTATTATCAATTCTGTTAGTTTATTCAATGACAATATTAAAAAGTAAGCTCATGAGTCATGACTCATTGTGTATTAATTTTTATTATATAACAATTTTTATTACATAATATTATTTTGTTTATCACAAGTATTAACATACATGCAATAGTATTTTTCATTCGGATTAAGTATCTCTTAATTTAAACAATTTTTTTTTGAGATGAGAGTTGAATTTGCAACCCATGAATCAGAAATTACGTACAACCTTAGTATGTCCATTAGCATTTACATATTATTATATGGTTTTATGTACACTTCACAGAGTATCGCAATGGCTGGTTAATACGCACTGCCTCAAAATCTTTTGCTGTATATGCAGCAACAGCCACAGAAAAAGAAGAATGGATGGCTCACATAGAAAAATGTATAGAGGATTTGTTAAGAAAGAGTAAGTAATTGATATAAATTTAATTCTTGTGCTCAATTATTGATTTGGATTTAGAATCATTTGGCAAGAATTTGGGGGATAAAAGTATTATAACAATTCCACTCGCATTAAAAGGTAATGCACCATTTTCGAGAAAATAGAAAATAAAGCTATTATCCTATACCTTTAAACGAGCAATTCTTGTATATATATATATATAATTGGGATCTCGGAAACGGCTCCAACGATTTTCATAAAATTTAGTGTCCAGGGAGTTTCGGGGATAAGAAATCGATCTAGCTAGGATTTATTTTTAGAAAATGCCTTTTTGTCCGTGTTTTTAGGCAATGAAAAACTGCTACAATATCGTTAGAATAAGAAGGTAAATTTTGACAGATTGTTAATGATTATAAATAGCTTAATTGGTATAATGGGCGGTCACAGAATCGTAAAACCCCAGTTCGAGCCCAGACCAACCGACCGACTTTTTTTAATTTTTTTTTCAAGTTCCTTTCTTTTTTGAGAAAATCTATTTTTTCCCGTATCAAACCAGCGCAGGAAACAGGGCAGGAGTATGTTACTAATAAATAAAAATTACAGCTACTAAGCCGCCTGCCAAGTTTGCAACTATGGCAAATTTCCCCCCTACGAGACAGTCTATCTAGAGACCTATGTTTAGGAGTAGACTTTTGATAGGCTGTAATGGTAATGGCATTAAATGCTGCGAGTGTAATTCTTTATGTTGTAACTAAAAATTAAAAATTGAAGTGTTTTGTACAAAAACTATTCTATATCACACATAATACACAAAAGAATCAATATTAATGTAACTAAAGGATTTGGTTTGCCGTGATACATTGTTTGTCTAAAGATCGACAGCCCCAAAAATCTCTTTCTGCATTTCTCAATGATGACTACTCTTTACTGAAATTAAATAAAAGTCACGGACACTCCTGATAATTGATTAAAATTAAAATAGTATTAGTATTTTAAATTTTAATCAATTTTATATTTTGATTCTAAAAAATTCATGTGTAACCCGGATATTTAAGACCTATTATATATTTTTTTTCATTTTAGGTGGTAAACAGCCGCCATCAGAACATGCTGCTGTGTGGGTGCCAGACAATGAAGCTGCTATATGTATGCATTGTAAGAAGACGCAGTTCACTGTTCTAAATAGGAGAGTATGTATATATATATTTATTTAAATTAGTATAATACTGATTGATCAATAAGTTTTTGGAACCACAATGAAACTCTTAAGATAAGTATAATGTAAAATGTATTTAATTTTCAATAGTATAATATGTACATCATATTAAAAATCATTTACAATTCGATAACTTACCTTAACAAAAATATTTAAGTAACTCTTGCTTAACACAACACTTTCGTCTTTATTACAGACTTGAATGGCATTTTAATAATTGACTTCGTTATTCCATTAGCATAAATAAAAAATGTGTAGTAGTTTAAAATAATATTCTAAAATCAGTACCAATACCTGACATGTCAGTTTATTCGAAATTACGACCCGATATTTAAAATTATTTCTAAATTATTGTACATAATTTACTGCAAATTAATGAGTTTTAATATATTTAGATATAACTGTTTATAATTTTAAATTTTAACTGTTGTGTGCTTTCATAGAAAAAAGGAAAGTAATTTCAAGATTTTGTTACCATTTTACTCATGGGACAAGTAAATCAGTGGCCATTCACTGTAAAACAAAACTCTTTAATTAATTGATTGCATGAATAGCCATTGCTATTATTTTAAGTACCAATTTACAAATTGAGTTATCATTTTAATCCAGTGTTTTACGATTATATTTGGGAAAAATACTTTTAATTGTGTGGGACACACCTATTTAAGAGGGGGTTAAAAAATGTGAATCCGCCCATTAATCAAATTCCAGACACCAAAATGTGGAGTTTGAAAAAGAAATTGTGTGTAGTTTTTAATTTAGTTTTTTCTGGACTTGGCTACTAACAAATTTATGATTCGAAAAAAATATAATTATTACTTAATCATTGTGATAAGTGTCCTATTCCAAAAACTTATTTATCAACCTAGTAGAAGGGACTATACATATATGACTATTTGGACTTGCAGTGCAGTCGCAGTGCAGAGACTGCACTACAGGTATGGGTTCTACATTTCTTTGCTTGTAGAAGTGAAGTTTTTCTTTGGTTATGGAGTGTTCGCCGTATGATGCATTCCTTTAACGAGTTTTTCAATGATGGTAACATAGATTGTTTACACCGAATATTCTTGCTTTTAAAAGATCTATATTTGAAAAACTAAAAATGTAAAAATAATATTATTTTGGCTCTTTGTTTTTAGTTATAAAGTTTTTATTCAGCGTCCGCAACAATTTAATTAACATTGTAAGTAATATGTGGATAGCGTTGTGGGCTACATTATTGTGAATACAGCATGTTATTGTATTTTAGATATTACTGTATTTTGTAGCTGTTTGCTGTTCCTTAATAAATAAAATATATGGAGTTGTAAGAGCCAATGTAATGTCAGTATCAAGCTTAGAGTATTAATAATCAAGCTATAGGGCGCGTGTATCGCTCTTTGCCTGTTGCCAATCATCAACAGGTGTTCTACAGACTCATAGATGAAATGGTTGAATAGTGATGCGCCAAAATTGACGCCTATGCGTTATTGTACTTAAGTTATTAGTTTAAATTAGATATGCATTCAGTAAAGTAGGTGATTAACTATAAGGTAGTTGAGACAGTTCACCTGATGGTAAGTGGTTACATCTATCCTCAGTTAAGAATCAAAATGCAGATATGTTATCACCCGTGAGGACTGAGATGGGATGCCTCGTTTCCAGCAAAAAAGGTCTCCGGTTCTCTACACTCACCATACCAAACAGCAGCATTAAACTGCTATTTTATGCTGGTATTCGGTGGTCCTTCCCTGGTCGAGCCGACTCATTTGTGCTACAACTATGCTACTAATATGGCTGCAGCATGGTTCTACCACTTAGTCTCTTAACATTAGGTGGACTCTTAGTTCATTTGTCACTTGAGTTTTATAAAAAAATGATATCTGAGTCTGAGGTATGTAATGTGGATGGATCCAATAGTTTATATATTAGCAAATACTTCTATGTATACTACCAGACGGGCTCTGCGGTCTAAATACATTGAGCTCTAAGTTACAGTCAATTCTCCTTTTTCCAACTTTTATTCAACTGGGAGCAGGCTAGAGGACAAGTGTTTTTTTTTTTATAAACCTCCATTATTTTCTGATCAAGACAATAACACTGATTTTGCTTACTGTGACTAAGAATTAAAAATTAAAATACTTTACGTGTGCACTATGTCGATGTGATTTAAAGTTTATTTCAGATAAGCATGTAACTATTTTGTATTTGCCTAAAAAGAGTAACTGTCGTAAATGAAAATACAACTGCCATCTTAATTTATCCAGCTCGCTCACTCTTCACCTAATATATAATATACAATATGTAACGTAATTAACGCACACCCTCAGACATCCCAATTAGTATATTATGTTATAATCATAATACATACAATGAATTTTTAGTTAAACATTTTTATGCACTGGTTATTTATCAAATTAGTTATACTAATTCTGGAAGAATGTTGTGGTCACAGTACAAATCCACGAACGCAAAGACTTTAACGTGCTTGAAATAAAGTTCATTTTTCTTTATTTTTATTGAATGACGGAATTAGTAATAATACAAATAAAACTGCACTCTTAAAAGTCTTATATAGCCTTAAGTTACGGTCCATTTCATTTTGTTTTGACTGTACAGATTTAGTGTGACTGTAATTTACGTAGTTTTAATTATTTTTGGGATAAAAAATTACCTATATTAAAAATAATAGGAATCGATTCAGTAAACGTTTCTGAACAAACTACTTACTCAAAGTGCGTTAATTATGTTACGTGTTGTATATATAATATAGCTCGAGGATTCCACAGCTGTGACACAGTTACTGTTCTGAATTGCGGGTGTAGCAGCATACATAGAAGACTTTGTATATAAGCGGCGTTATTGCAGTGCGATTTCATGAAAAGTCACGAAATCGTTTCACTGTACACAATATGGTGCACATAAAGGAAGTGGTCAGGTTAGTAAAGGTGTGTGGGGCATGTGTTGCAGCACCACTGCCGCAAGTGCGGGTCGGTGGTGTGCGGGCCGTGCTCGTCGAAGCGGTTCGTGCTGCGCGGGCAGAGCGAGAAGCCGCTGCGCGTGTGCCTGCAGTGCTACGACGAGCTCACGCGCGAGCGCGCGCGCCTCGCGCCGCACCCGCACCCGCCCGCCGCCGAGCCAGGTCCACACCCACCCCCTACATTATACCCACGCCCCACCTCATGCACCCTTAAACCCTCGCCCCAACCTCTCTTAACAACTTACTCACATACTGCCGCCAAGTACCGCTACCGGTATTTTTTTTAGAAAAGAGTGGCTTTATAATTCAACTATATCTTTGTAAATTGTGAAACGATTTTGAGGTTTGTTTTTTATTTATTTAATAAAAAACAAACCTCAAATATAGGGTATATTTATAGGTCATATTTATGGGCTGGTCTTATATACATTTGTAAAAAATCCTCCCAAAAAGGTGGCAAAATAGAGGAATGAAGTTGATGTAACCTATTTAAACTTCAAAAAAAAAAATAACTTATACATTTAAATAATTTAATATTCTGAAGTTGTTGCTAAGATATATACATAGTGCCATCCACGAAGACGCGCCCCACCTATTTTTGTTCGGTGGGATCGCGGGGTGCCGGAAGTTTGACCCGAGCGTCAATCGCGAGCCATCAGGCGTCAGCCAGCGGTTGCCCACTAGTAGTACAGTCCATGTTGCACAAATTCAGACACGTCACGAAAGTTGCTCTACTTCATATTTTTTTACGTCGAGATAATTCTCAGCGTGTTGTACTTATGCCCCATTTACATTCAGCCTTGTTGGGCGGGGAAGTGGTCAGGGCAGTATATGAATAGGCTACTCGCGTTGTCACTGCCGCTGCCACTGCCCGACGCTCCCTCGTTGGTCGGTTTTTCGTGTCAGTGAGTGTTCACTTCTGCTCACTTGGCGCCGAAGTTCGACCGAGAAAGAACGTGCTACGTTTAAAAACGTCAATTCGTTTATTAATCTGTCCAGCGTTTTAATGATATTTAATAATGACAAAACAATAAAAAATTTAGAATTGTATGAAATGCAGCGGGTAATGTAAGATGCTCATGATAAAAACCATAAAGTAATAGTAATAGTAACTTTTTTACACGTTACCTCCACACTGGGATTTTCTCCCTTATCGTGGGGCAGTTTACAAACATAAATTTCACAAGGACAAACATCCAGACCCGGAACAATTACTTGTAGGCCATACAAATACTTGTTCCGTGCGGGATTCGAACCCGCGGCCCTTAGCGCTGTAACTCATTGCAAAGCCACTGCGCCACGGAGCCGTCTCAAAAAAAAAGAAAGTGCACGTAGTACCTACTTATACTGAGCAGACATAATGCTGTCACACCAACAAATTTGACGTCAGTCATTGTTGGGAGTTGATCAATAAAGAAGTATGAAGGCTGAGTGTGTACACCCCCTCGCGTCGTTATTGTCGCAGAAGTATTTAAGGAAATATTTCCGGCAGCGACAGGAGCAGTTACAAGCTTTTTTTGCAGTTATAAGCATACGCATGAAGTGAGACTAACCAGAAGAGAATATAATTTAAAACCGTGGATCACACCGGGGCTCATCAGATGCATGAAACATAAAGACCGACTTCACCAACGCACAAAGCTTGAACCAGATAACGTTCCGCTTAAGGTTACCTATACTAGATATCGGAACTTTTTCATTGATCTCTTGCGTAAGTGTAAATTAGATTTTGAAAGCAATAAACTAATCGAAAATAAGAATAACCCACGAAAACTCTGGAAGTCAATTAAATATTTTTGTAATTTTTCCAACAGTAAAAATGATTCCACAGAATTATTAGACATGAAATGCTCTGATATAACACATTCCCCACTTGACTTATGTAATAACTATTTTTCAACGGTAGGAGTAAACCAAGCGAATCAAACACTTAATAAAATTAATAAAACTGAGACAAATCTTGCCAGTAAAATACGAATCAATTGTAACCTCACAGAATCATTTTTCATGACTCCCACTGATCCCAAAGAAGTTAGTGCTATGATTATGGGATTACAGAATGACAGGGCTCCTGGTATGGATGGCTTAGCTTACTCTTTAATAAAACATATAAAAGATTCGATCATCCAGGCACTCACCTATATCTACAACCTAAGCCTAGAAAGCGGAGTTTTTCCATATGATTGGAAACTTGCATCTGTTTGTCCTATCTATAAGGGATGTGGCTCAAAGACAGCTATAGAAAATTATAGGCCTATCTCGCTATTAGGCGCTTTTTCAAAGCTACTTGAGAAGCTTGTAAACATAAGGTTAACCGGATATTTGGAATCTCGACAGTTGATCTCGCCAGGACAATTCGGTTTTAGAAAAGGTCGATGTACTGAAGATGCTGTATCCCTTTTAACATCTACGATATCATCAATACTTGACTCTAAACAGAGCTGTGTTGGCGTTTTCTTAGACTTAGCCAAGGCCTTCGACACAGTGTCAATTCCAATACTTTTAAAAAAATTAAACTATATGGGTGTTAGAGGTATTGCCTGTGATTGGTTTCAGAGCTATCTCACGGACCGGAAACAGTGTGTGAGGATTGGTCGGGCTGTGAGTCTGCCACAAAATGTACCTTTTGGTGTACCGCAGGGCAGCATACTTGGTCCTACGTTATTCACAGTCTATATCAATGATATACATGACCTACCCATGGAAAACGCCAAAACGATATGTTACGCCGATGATACTGCTATCGTATTCCATGGCTCAACGTGGAACGATGCTTTGTACAGTGCTGAAAGAGGTCTAAAACAGGTCTTTATTTGGCTACAAAATAATCTCTTGACCCTAAATACCAAGAAGACTGTGTACTTATGCTTTCATAAGACAGCAGTCACTGCGCCAGTACAACAAACAGTGGTAAAGATTCATGAGCCTTCTTGCACAAGCAAATCGTGTGCCTGTGAGACCTTGAGTAGATCCGATGTAATTAAATATCTTGGTGTCCTCGTTGATGATAAACTGACATTTGAAAAACACATAATAGCTCTCTCGGCTCGAGTCAGGAAGGTTATTGGTGTTGTAAAGCATCTGCGGGACATAACGGGCTTAAATACTCTAAGATCTGTGTATTTTGCGTTATGCCAGTCGCTTATAACTTACTGTATTACTTGCTGGGGAAGTGCAGCAAAAGCTTTCCTGATCAGAGTTGAGAGAGCGCAACGTTCGGTTATAAAAGTAATGTTAAAAAGCCGTATAGATATTCAACTTTTGATTTATATAAGGACAGTGGACTATTAAATGTAAGACAACTTTTCATATTGAAGACCACCCTAACTGTTCATAAGTGTACACTGGCATCTCCAGAGTATAAGACATTGTTGAAACGAAAAGTATTCCGCTTGCCAACTCCCGCTATCAACTCTGCTTTTTCTAAACGTTTTGGGCAATTCGTGAGAACTCAAGTGTACAACTCCGTCCTCAAGTTTTGCGATATAAAAGAAAAATCAGTGGTGGAAGCTAAAAGAACCATAACAAAATGGTTACTAACTCTGAGCTACGATAGTACAGAAAACCTAATTAAACCGTAATCTTTATCATATATTTACGTAAATAAAATATATGAATACAGTATGTAATATGCATATGTATCTATAGGAGTTCTAATGTATATATGTTTTATTAATTATTGTAATATTTCTGAATAACAGTATTTTCTTTACTAACAATATTATTTTACCTGTAATAACTTGTTTTTATACATATTAACTTAATATAAATATTTATTTCATTTTATATTTTATTTTATTTTAAAAACAAAAAGCTTACATAATGTAATAACCGTACGTCGACCCAGTGTCAATTAATGAAAGCCACGTGTGATAAGAAAATCGTATCAGGCCCTCACGACACAGGCATGCCTAGTGTGAGGACCACAGAACTATACACCCTTGTTTATACACACCAGCTTAGTTGGTGTGATAAGATCATAGTTTAAAATAATTGTATATTAGAGAATTAAGACTACTGTGCTTCCATTTTATTGTCTTATATTGTATATTGTGATCTGTACCACCTTAGCTGTAAATAAACATTTTTTCATTTTCATTTTCATTTTTCAGTTGTAGTGGCTGAGTGTAAATGGGGCATTAAAAGCCAGGCATGTAGATGTTTTTTATATTGTTTAGAAATTAGTAGTTACTAAAACACATGAAATAAATTTTGAAAATTACCATATGGCTCTGATTGTATTATGTAGATTATAAATACATAGTTTGTTTACAAAGATTGTAAATCCTAAAAATGTGAACTGTACTTGTTAGATTTAATGTGGTTGTTTCTATTTAAGAAAAGTTAAAGTTACAGCCTATATACGTCCCACTCCTGGGCACAGACCTCTGCTCATTTCTGAGAGGGTTTTAGGGCAAGGAATTGTCCGCCGTGTCGCCCCAATGCCTGTTGACGAACTTCACATGTCTTCGAAATTTTTTTTCTTATTTCTCTAACATGCAGGTTTCCTCACGATGTTTTCTTTCACGACCGAGGAGGTTCTAAAACAGCACTTAACATTGCAATTAATAATTTCATTGATGCCGGCTGAGACCGAACCCGGTTTGCTCACGTACTGTGAAATTTACCATCTGAGGTACCACGACTACGGCTCGTGACTCTATTTTAGGGAATTTTTTTTTATTTCTAAAATGTATGATGTTATGAAAAAAGAAAGTAATAAGTACGCAGAAAAACTCACCGATGCGCGATGGAGAACCATACAGACTGTTGAAGTATCTGTAAACACAGTGACTACGATTCTACGCGCAAAAAAGGCATATACAAACACTATTATGCTAACTACAGTACCTACTATAGAATCGAATATAACTAAAGAAACCGATGCGATAGTTGCTATAGTCCCAAGTACGGAGCTTACAGCAGAGCCGACTACGGAAGCAGATATTGAGTCTGAAAATGAAGCAAGTACGTCGCAATCGAATTTAACAAGTACAAGTACTACCATTTTTACTTCGGCTATGAAGAAGAGAAGGGTAAGATCACGAAAAATTCAAAGAGCTATCCAAAACTATCCTACAGAACATTGTCAATTTCCAACATTTTGAAAGTCCGTACACAATTTAATTGATCTGTAACAGCTCTAAAAAATTGTTAAATAAACTTGGTTATAAATGGAGAAGAACTGAGAATATTAGGAAAGTGCTAACAGAAAGACATGATATTCAAATGTTAAGATTAAGATATTTAAAACAGGTAATCTTTCTGTAATCAAGGTAGACCTACAGTGTACACAGATGAATCATATATTCATACCAACCATGTACAAAAAAAAACCTTGGGCAGAAAAGGATTCTAAAGAACAAATAAAACAAATTTAACAAAACGAGCGCAAATAATTATGGTTCATGCCGAAAGTGCAGGTTTTGTACCATTTGGTACAAAACCTTCTGCACTGCACAGCTGCACCGTTGTTGACATACAGAGCAAATCTGGAGACTACCATGACAGCATGAACACAGAAAATTACCTAAAGTGGCTAAAGGAGAAACTAACACCAAATCTCCCAAATGATGTCGTGGTCTTGGATAATGCTGTCTATCATAACTACTTTGGAAAAATTACTAACATCTAACTTCAATAAATTAGACTTAGCTGAATGCAAAAAAATATCAATTTCAAACCAAGCTTCAAAAAACCTGAACTTTATGAACTAATACTAAAAAACAAAAAAAAAAAACTTCCGCAAGTACAAAGTTGACGATTTATTAAAAGATCGTGGTTTCACGGTGCTTCGGCTGCCTCCTTACCATCCAGATTAAAACCCTATAGAAAACATTTGGGGTATTGTAAAAAATGACGTCGCTAGTTGCAATATCAATTAAAATCATACTTCAAATATGCCCATTTTAAATGAAGCCTTTGCTCGAGTACATAAAGATGTCTGGTTCAAAACTTGTCAGCACGTGAAAAAAATAGCAGACGAGTACATGAGACACTGTCATATTGATTTAAGTTTTATTATAAATGTAGCTGATACGTCGGACTCCGAATCAAACATTTCTGAAACGAGTGAGTGAAGATTTGAAATATTGTAATTTTTTAATAAAATTCAATAAAACTTTTTCACGTTTTTTATTTTTTTTTATAATTGCCCCTTATTATAAAAATGGTAATATTATCGTATATTAACTATTAATCACAAAAAATACCCAAACCTAAAATCATCAAAAAAAAAATTCAAGTAGAGCATCTTTCCCTTGGACCGTAATGCTTAATCCTGATTGGTCTATTCATGGTGGTCTATTCATGGTAGTGTGCACGTGCGCTCATAGGTAATCAGTGTGTACCGATAATACTCAAACATTAGTGGAAGCTTCTGTAAACGATTAGGAAAAAAGTGGGGCGCCTTTTCGTAGATGGGACTATCTATAGTGTTAATACTTATGTATTCATAAATGAATTAAAGCTCCAACTGTAGAATGTAAAACTATTTTACTCTTTTTACTTTTTCGGGTTTCAAATATGGGTTAGCCTTTATTGTAGTGTTGGTGCATATACACATTCTTTAGAACGCGTGAGCTCGAGAGTCAAAATTATTAGCCTGTACTGTCTGAACCGAAAGTATATGGAAAAAGTTGTTCGCAGTGAATTAAGACAATTGATATGCCCTTTGCTGTACAACTGCTTTCCAGAAACATTCATGTCTTTAAAATACAACACAGTAGATATTGACCAGATCTTAAACACCCAGAATAACAACAGGGCTCAACATCAAATATGTGACTTGTTATGTTCAAACCACCCAAATGTTTTCACTCATTCATCACAACTTACAAAAGTTTATTACTGAACACAGTCCATTGCTGAATTAGATATTAGCCATAGTGTCCACACTACAGCGGGTTGGCACTCACTATTTTTTTATTATGTTTGACCCTAAATGTTTATTAAGTATCTTATGGTATTTGCCATGTGCATGTGTCAACAGCAACAAGATAATCCATCTTATCTAAAAAAGAAATAAAATGTTAAATCTCATGGCATTTGATGATGGAATCGCCATCTCGCAAATAGCCATACTTAAAGGCCTGAACTTCAAAGAAATTATTTAATTTATTTATATACTTATTATTTAAATACAGATTATCGTTTGAACTCAATTTATTCTCTTGGAAGTTCAAGGTGAGGTAAACAATTTAAACTTCCGTTTCATGTGTCCGTAATAGAATAGTGAGTATTTGCCCTTATACGCTTAGCTGGAGATCTCGCATCTTTGACGCTTCTTCTCGTGATTGTACCGTTTTACATCTGAGAAGTAATCTTACAATATTCGTAGATGAATTATCTTACGACCTCACCAAACGACGTGCTCACCTGCCCGCATTGCGCGCGAACATCTGTAAATAAGATCGGCTACGTTAGCCATGCACGAGCACACCAACTACAGGATCGGAATTGAAGAAGTCGCCGTGGCCGAAATCGGTCGAGGAATATATTATATACTAGCTTGCCAGGCAGACGTTGTTTTGCCCTTTTCGATGACCATTTGTCATGTACCTATTAAAAATCCTTAAATTGGCATAAAAATAATTGTGGGTCACTCATGGGCAACAAAAATTATTCTATCTCTCAAGTTGGACCAAACCGCACACGGTGTGCAAATTTGATTAAAATCGGTTAAGTAGTTTAGGAGTCCATCGCGGACAAACAACGTGACACGTAATTTATATATATTAAGATATATAGTGTATACCCTACTGTTGAGGGTTGGCACGAGAAGTAAGTTAATATTGATCTGTTTCCCATTCGCAAAATAATGATTATTGTGGGTTACAGTGAAGCCAGCAACAGACACAGCGGGCTCCGGTGGCGACTCGTCTGCGGACGACGACAGCGACGATGAAGACGAGCGCGCTGCTGCCGAAGAGAGACATGACGAGGTATGATCACTTGCAGGACTTGATGAGAATGATTTTTATAACGTTAAATCGACAACGTAGTTAGCAGTGTACCCTATAAAAGCCAATCGACAACTGTACCAAACACCGAAATACCTTAAAATTAGCATAGATCCATAGCGTGTTGTTAATATAATGTATTATACATACTCTGCAAGATCATGGAACATACATTGAACGCCCACCTTACGGCATGTCTAGAACAAAATGACCTCACCGATCGACAATATGGGTTCCGTCGTAATCGCTCGACAAGGTCAGTGATTTTCTAGGGTATTGTATGCCACATGTAGCGGGGCTTTAGAGAAAAATGGTAAAGCCACTTGGTGAGTGAAATATTTGACTGATTTTAAAGTGTGGGAAAGTTAACTTTTTAGAAAAGTGTAGAGATTAATGATTCTTTTTGAAATATTTAGCTACATTTTATATTAATTAGAAAAAAAAATGGATTAACCAAATCTCAGATATTCCTGAAAGTACAATTAAAAAAGTTTAAAATATTAAAAAAAGAAACAAAGAATACAGTATTGTTTTGTGTACATACACTAGAAACCGAAAAACTTTTAAAACGCAACATTCTAATGATGATGACACTGTGTGGACCGTCTGCATAACGAATGAGTTCACCTTAATACCAACCAGCGACTTCTGGTGAGCGTAAGATTAGCCCTCATTGCTCCATTCTGTGGAATCTCGATAGCCTTTGACAGGATCAGGCATACAATCCTTTTAGGGAAGCTTTCAGCGTTCAAAAACCCAATCGAATAGAGGACACTCTTGGTCTATTCGATTGGGTTTTTAAGTGAATGGACTCTCGATGCCATTATCATAGTCTCTGGTTCCAAGCAGGCAGAGGTCCGTTTTCTTCGCAACTCTATTTGACCTGCTTGTGCCGGGCATCCATAGGTACTCAGATGACAGCATAGCTGGGGAGAGATATTTATTCTAAAGATGTTTCTAAAGATGTTCTATGGCTTAGTGTGTGAATCTCTACTAAAGCTTATCTGAATGGGGCGACCAATCATGTGAAAATCAATGACATCAATACACAAGCGTGTCTTCTTGCTCGTTCACCTTCTTTCCGAGATGTATTACTGGATTACTCAACTGTCTTCAGTTGTTGGGGATGATATTTCCTCAAAGTGTATAGGGGCTGGCTTGCAATCACTTGATATGCTTTACACTGGCATGTAAATTACAAACACAATCTTGATTCACATATCTGTAGTTAGTTTTTACCAGAATCTGGTATGCTTGTGCGTGCAACAAGAATGTGCATCAAGAGCTTTGAAATTGGGTACGAAAATCACACCAGAAAAAATTATTAAAATAAATTCCGTTATTTCTGTAAAAAAAAGAGTTACCAAATAGAATGTTGATGGTGACAGCATACCAAATTGTACACCCACATTTATGTATAAGTAATGATTGGATACTTGCAACAAAAAAAATATACGCGTCTCATTAATGTAAATGGTAAAATTGATAAAACATTAGGAACAGATACAATGCGCCGCCAGGAGTGATAGAGGGAAGTGTATTTTATCTGAAAAACATGATTCATTCTCTTGTTAGGACCACTTTACTAATCTACATTAGCGAGACAATTTATACAATATTTGTTATATGCGGATTCTGTATATCAGAGAATTCTTTTGTTATCCATGAAAAATTAAATATATAATTATTGAAAGAAAGAATTTTTAAAATTATTGGGCAAATAAATAATTTTTATTCATCCCATTTTCCAACAATTAACACCTTTTTTATAATTTAACAAATTTTTCCATGCGCAATGTAAATCAAACAAATGCATGATTATTTATTTCTAGGGTTTTACAAGTTATAACGGTGTCAAAAATGGATTCGGAAATAAAGTCACGACTGTATAGTACGAATTGCGATTGTGTAAGTCTAGTGCAATATTAGAAAAATTTTGACAATGCTTTCCACTTTTCAGTTTTTGTGATTTCAGTTTGTGTGCGTGTGTGTTTTATTCAGTATTTTTATGTTGTAATTGTATCGTATTGATTAGAATTTGGATTGATTTGTTTCATCATATCACCAACAGATATAAATGGAATTGGTTTATTGAAAAAAAACTGAGTTGATTAAACTAAGGACCTAACATGACTAAAAGGCATCTCAATAATTTGTGCAATGCGACTGGGCTGTCTAGGTTTTGGCTAACTTTTATTCTCTGTAAACCAGTGATGTTTTGAAGATATGATGATATGATGTTTTAAACATGAATACTATAATACATACATAATAGAACGGGGGAGTAGACGGAGCCCGTGTAGCCACTAAAATGTCACTAACATGTCAATTCACACGTATAAATGTCAACACGAAATGTGTTTTGATGTAACAAGCGTTTCCAAATTTCGCATGCAAACTATTTAGAATATACCAAATTGCACACTATTTACATATACTACGCGTTCATTTCGAGTTTGCCGTCGTAGACCGTTACGACGTCACAGCTGACGGTACCGTAGACGAAAAAAGTCATCATGTTTATGTTTTTTAGTATTCATATTTTCAATAAAGTTAAATAATAACGTGTTCGATGAAATAAAATATTTTTTGAATGATGATGATGATGAAATAATAACTTGTTCGATAAAATAAAATATTTTTTTATAGTTTTATTTTACATTTTAAATATATCAAATTAAAGATTTTCGAAGATTTTCTCATTGTAACAGAACAAATTAACGATTATCAACAGAAACAAAAACAAAAAATCAACAGTAACAAAAACAACAGCAAAAACAGTAACAAACTAGAGAACGTACGGGAGCATAAAAAACGGACGTAAGTACACTTCGACGTTGCTATCGGTACTAAAAGGGCGACGCTTGAGGCGCGGAATGAGGGGGCGCGGCGGGAGGTAACGGCATTCTTGAAGTGAACGACTAGTAAATATGTATTAAAATTTAAACGGTTTTTTTAATGATGAAATTAATCAAAACTCTAAAATGTGTAAATTTACCCAGTCTGTCAAAATAGCGATTCGGTTTTGTAGTAGTGATAATAGGACGTAATTGCTTTTATGTGTGCTCCCGGCGACGCCGAATCTCGTACAAAATAAGTTTGACAGCTATTCTATTGTGTATTATATTATTCTATGTTTTAAAGTCGTTTGTGAAAAAACTGAGTTTCTAGTGGAGTTAAAATGAATCAGTAAAAATGTTATTTTTATTTCATATCTAAATGTTTAATGTATTAAAATTGATTACTGTCATGTATAGTGCAGGCATTATAATATACTGTCTGTCATAAGAGTTGAAATGATTATAATGTGTTAATTGACACATTCATATCATATCATACGAGACGTTTCATATGTTTTTCATAGTCCTTCGTTGCTATTAATGTGATATTCCTTAAAAATTAGTTGAAATCTGGACAGTCCTTCCACGTCACCTTATTAATAATTTACTAAGCTACTTACATTGAACTATTATCTACTACGTACTAGAGGCGACACTGCATTCAGCTACACTGTTCCACTCAACTGTGGTGCATACACCGCACTTTAATCAGTCACTCGCTAGACGCTTGTAGAGCTGTCACGTGTTGTGTTAATTTAAAAAAAAATCTCTTGATAAAAATATGCCGTCGTATGTAATTAGATATTGTACAAATAATTCAAGAAATGTCAGTAAAAACCAAGGAATTACTTTTCATCGGTTAATAAGATACTTAATCAATAAAAAAAGTATTAGATTAATAATAAAACAAATTATTCCTAAGACGCCATCTCGTGTCATGATATAGATTATGAAATTAATATGTTCAGATGCGACATTTCTGTGGGTACTTAAGTATAGGACGAATATATTATTATACACATTTTTTTTATAGAAACATATATAAGTTATTATAATTAGGCCAAATTTTTCATGTTTAAATCTGCTTATTATTCTTTTATTTTATTTTTAGGTTTCCACATCAAAGTAAAAGTGGAATAAATTCGTCCATTTTTAACTCTCGCTTGCCCAGCATTTATGAACGACTCTTATTCTATTTCAAATAAATATATTAGTAATTTAAATGTTATGTTAATAAGTTTTGTTAAACATAAATTCAGTATGTTTTTTTTTATATTTCACATAGATACGTTTCAAAATATTCAGATAAAAATATCATTAAAATGTAATTTTGATATAATATTATGTAATATTATATTAAATCAGCAAATGTAATATACAACATAAAGGACAAAATTTAAATATTGTTCTCGATATAATTTACCTACTTAACAATACAATCTACTATTACCTACGGGTCATTCTACCTATGTTTATTCTATGATAAAGAAATCAACCGTACGAACACAGAGTAGCGCACATTTTTTGTTTGAGATAGCAATTCTAGTACGTAAGTACATATTACTTCAATGGCTACTTACATTAGTTTTATTTAGGCGTCTATTGAGGAGACGTCGTTTTACGTTTGCCGTTGTTATATAGCCGTACTTGATACCATCATTAAATAATAATTTTTAAACCATTTTTTTTAACATGGGGAAATGCCTACGCATACCCGCCTCGCGGGGGCAAGGACGGGTTATGTCGGACTCGCACCGACTAAAACCCCATGGTGTTTCACCTTCGTTGCATATTGGCAGGGCTACGGGAACGCTTTCGCACACTTCCGCGGCTCTACCAGAAGAATTTTTAAACCATGCAGATGCCTTTTCAACGTTTTACATCCTGTATTTTTTTAGTTTATAATAAATTCACTAATCATTTGTAATGTCCTTTTATTACAATTTGTGATGTATTTTTATTGTGACATTTGTATAAAGCTGTGTATATATATTATTACAGTGATAACTCTCCTTTTATATATTAAATTAAATCAATTTTGCATTTCAGCCAAAGTTCTACGGTGACGGCGAAAAGACTGAAGAGACCAACAATCATTCGTCCAAGGAATCCAAGTGAGCAATTATAACTGAGACCACATTGTTACAAACACAAAATCACATTGTTTATAAGGTACTCATAAATCTATAAATAATAGTGATGACGTATTTAATACAAATATTTTTAAATTTATATTTATTGTTTAATACTAATAGAAATAACCTTATTATACTGCATCCTTATAAATTATTGTAGTTTTGAGCTTATAGTTACATTAATATTCCATTCAATTTAATGGCCTAAATATATATTTCATTTAAAATTATAAAAATAAATAATAATTTATTAGGATGTAGTGAAATGGGTCCAAGAGTTTAAATTTTTAATGGTCTCGAAAATAATTCACCATTATGGCCTTCTAGATTATATTAGATTCAAATTGAATTAGCTAGGTGATAGTAACTTTCAGTGATATAGAACTTTTTTCTCATATTGTAAAGCTATAAATTGTGTAACTGATTTGCTAGACAACTTTAAAACGCTCAAACAAGAAGGAAGTCAGAAGGGCAAAGTGTAAAAACAGTTAATAGTTTGTAATAATTTAATATGCATATTTATTTACTACTTTATATAGACCTTGTGAATGGTTTAACAAGTTTTAACCACTGGTAAGTTTAAATTGGCGCTCTATGCCTCAGAATATTGAATATTTTTATGAGTTATTCTATTTTATTATAAACTTTCAAAATTATTTATATTTAACTATTTAAATTGTTAAAAATTATGGATTTATTTACAAATATATAATTATGTCTACTTAGAGTGTAACAAGCATTTGGTTCACACATCGCAACAATTATGTACATAGATTTTTTCAAAGGCAGATCTTTTAATCATGCACATTATAACATTGAACATAAATGTTGAGCGCGGGATGCTTTTGACCCTTGTTTCCACTTATTTTTCTTATCTATTACTAAGGCACGGTAAAATCTCACGGCCTGGCTTTCATGTTCTTTAAATTTAGTTCAAAATGCAACAACGGTTTCTACATAGTCCGCCTATAGCTCAATGCACTTTGTCCAATGTTTCTTTTTATTCTTTTTATTAAATGGATCAATAAGTGAAGTACAATTCCCGAAGGTCTAAAAAATTCTCCTGTGAATGATTATATCACATTTTTATTTAAATACAAATGTGAATTATCCAGACTCGAATTCTATGAGATTTGACAAGAGGTGGAGGTCAGAAGGAGTCTGTCAATATATCTATTTTACCCTTTACAAAACACTTGTGGACAGGGGCATTGTCTTGGCAAAACATGGTTTTTTTACAATCTTAATTTCGTTTTTTCATTAAGTCACTGGCTTGACTCAGTTTTCTGAGATCTCCATATTTGATTTAAAAAGGCAATATTATCTATATATGATAAGTTCTGAGTGCGCTGTAACTCAAAGGACAAATATTGACTATATTTTCAATTCTGTGACTCTATTTAAGACTTGCGTATTGAAAATGAAAGAAAAATCATTTTGCTCTCACTCTTACTCGACGCGAAATACTTGATCAACAAAACGTAAGAAAAAGGGATAACCTTAATAATACCTTATTGATTATGGTTTGTTAAAAACAATTCTTTTTAGGGGTTTTTAGTTACATATATAGGGGGTTGTTTCTGTAAATATTTAGATTTCATTAATTGTAATAGAAACCTAATACGACAATCATGTTTCATTCTCGTAGATCTTTTTCTTTATTTCCTAAAAATTCTAATGCCTAATTCTGATATAAAGTATATACTCTTATTTACAAATTTTGTTATTAAACCAGTGATACATATTTCTTAGAACATCCTTGTATTCAATTAACTAAAAGTTAAAAAGACAAAATTTTCATGTACATCTAAGTAACATTAATCAAATATTTGTAAAAAAATCTGTATGTATATTAGAAATTTAGTTCATAAGTGGTGCATTGAAAATTGTAAACTTGGTTCATTTAGAAACATCCATTAAGTTATTTAAGGTGTAACAAATATGTAGCTTTTTAAATAAGTTTATAAAAATCATGTTAAGGTTTGATAATAGTTCAATATAAAAATTATTTATAATCATTATGAATAACCTAGGCAATAAATGTTAACATGTTTGTAAAAGAACTGTTTCTGTTAATTTTCGAATTATGCTAAGTGAAATATTACAATATTGTTTGATTTTCGGTTGACAAAATATACAATATTTTTATACAGTATTACTTTATTTTATTTATTCCTGTATATACAGCTGTCCCCTGTTGTTGACAGGTTCCCTTCTTTTCACTCAAACTGGAATCTTAAGTAACAGGCTTGAGAATGCCTTGGGGTATACGAAAATCATTTTAGACAGGTAAGGAAAATTAATTTACAACTGGGTTCCTTTAAAAAAAAACATAATTTAACAGATAATCTTGCAAGTTTTATACCATTTTCCATTTTGGAATCCTTAATAAATGCGCCTACTTTTAAAGTTACTTGCCATTCTCGTGTAGTATTTTTTTTTTCATTACAATCATTTAAAGCTGGGCAAAGTATTAATTTTGAATGCCTGGTTGGGAAAAAAGTCACATTTTCTTCTGGACTGGAGCAGTTGGCTGTAAATTTTAAGCAACAGCTTTCGGAAGCATTATTCAGGATTACATAATAAAAAGAAAATAAAAAACCGTATTAATTTGTAGCAACAGGAGTTACACGAGCACGATCCTGACATACCTCTCTCGCCTCCTCCACATCCATATACCTACGCATACATGCTCGTCGGTTAAGGGTACTCTTAATTTGGCCCCTTTTCAATAAATCTCCAATTTGGTCGACAAACTTTCGCCTAGGGCGTCCATTACCGATTCTGCCGTTCATTTCTTCAACATAAATTTGCTTTGTCACTCTGTTCATTCTTTCTACACACAGATTTCCCCCTAGATACCGCATCATCGACTATTTGTTCTGTTTCGATTTCACCAAATTTAGTGACATGCCTGAGTTGTGGGGGGCGTGTCAAATACGCTGTGATTGGATATTTCGAGGTTGAACTTAGAATGCACTGAACTATAGTGATGGGGGCAGGATTGGGACGTTGATAGATAAATTTGGGATTTATTAGTGTTGCCCAAAATCGGTCTTGGTCTTGCAGTCTTGGTCTTGTTCTTGAATTTTTGCAAGATCAAGACCAAGAACAAGACCGCCTAATTTTAACAAGACCAAGACTGACCGTGCAAGATTTGAGCAAGAACAAGACTAAGCCTGCGAGACTCTTGCGTCTTGCAGTTAGGAATGAGTGTCGTTTCAGGGAGTATAGGAGTTCGGGTATACGCTTAGGGACTCTATGAGACGCAAAAAATATATAAAAAAAAAATTGAAAAATTGGACTTATGCGCATTACGAACAATACCATAAACATACATAGCGGATGAAAATATCCATTAAAAGAAAAAATAGTGCATCCCTAGTTTTGACCATCGGCACTTTGATAGTGCGCGGCGTCTTGTCGGCATCATCAAAGGTCGAATACTGACCTGTCAAAGAAATTTTGCAGCTATTCGGAAGTACAAGGTCAAGATACACGCGCCGGTGGCTTCTATTGATATCGTCGCCGCCGCGCTGCACGCACTACATTTGACACTGTTTGAATGCCGCCACAGAGTACCAAAGAATAAAATAAGTTTCCGGTGCTCAGAATGGACACGAATACATTATGCTGATCTCGCAAGGAATATCGTAATTAGATAATGGTAAGGATAGGTAGATACCATAATAATTTATTCTAGTAAGTACTTATTATAATATTAACTATATGGGTTTATAATAATTACTTACTATTATTATTATTACCTAATAGATAAACATGTTCAATAACACCATAAACAATAATTAAAAAAGCTGAAGGTACTCCGGGTTTAACAATGACATCGGGACGTCAGTCATCTCAGTCCCCCGTGACCATGGGTGCTGGAAAGCGCCCGAAACGTCGGGAATTAAAAATAAAAAGTAAAAATAAACGCGATAAAATCCGTAAAAGTAGTTTTAATCATGTGCAATGTTCGCGTAAATATAAGAAATCATTATGTTCAATAAGTTCACTGCAAATCTCGATTTTTGGAAGTGTGTGTTTTTGAACACAAAAATTCGAATATGTCGTCACCCATTTGATAAATATTGTAGACACTTTGAACACACTTGAAACGTGTAAACATTTTGTACAATGCTAATCGAATAATATAAAAAGTGTGCATATTAAATAAAAAGTGTAAAATGTACTTTTTAGGAGCCCGAGTATCTCTTCGAGAACCGTTTTAAGAAATTGATTACATCGAATTGATGTAAATAATAGGGATTTACACAATTTTAATACCTAGTAGAAACAAAAATAAAATCACAATACTTGCTTTCCGGTTACACAAAGTATATAATGCGTTCTTGGGTAGCGATATACGCTTTTATAATAAGATTTTTTTTATTTTATTATTTATTTATTTATTTTAACAATAAGTAACATTATAAAGAACACAGGTAGCTGCGGGTCCTAAACTAAGCGCAGCTTGTATCTTAGGACCCTGGCATGCGATACAAAACGGTTTGTCACTGGACCTCATTTACATCGAGATAGTGTTAATATTGCGTGCTTGTCATCGGCTTTTAAAATTAATGCTTCTAATACAAAAACTAAGGAAGTATTGTTTTACTACATAAATAAATATAAAATAAATAATAGCGCCTGCAAGGGATGATTCCGCAATAGTTGGAATAGGAATGATTACGTCCGGGTCTGGTTTTGTGTGTGTGTGTGTGTGTGTGTGTGTGTGTGTGTGTGTGTGTGTGTGTGTGTGTTGTGTGTGTGCGTGCGTGTGTGTGTGTATCTTATGTGCTATTTAATTAGCTCTTCAGTATCATTATATGTAAGAGTGTACAGCATGTTCTTTAATAGGGTTTTACATGAGGAAAGTAGCTGGTCTTTAAGGTCAATTATTTTTAATATTTTGTTGTAGATGAAAGGATGTGAGAAGGTGGGGCAACGTTTGGCCAGGTTTGACTTTACGATTGGAACAGGAATTCTAAAAGTGCGTTTGCTTCTTAATTCATTGTAGTCCGGGCGACCTCTTACGGTTTTGTGCACTTTGAGTGTGACATTGTAAATAAACAGCTGTCGCACCCGTAGTACTTTAAATTCTTTATATAGAGAGTCTGTGGAGTATGTGAAAGCCTTACTTAGAATTACTTTAATTAGTGCACGTTGAGCCCTTTCCAATGTCATAAATGCAGTCCTCCCAGCGCGGCCCCATACACAAATGCAATACTGCAGTGTAGATTGGCAGAGTGCAAAGTATACCTGACGTATTATATCTACGGGAGTGCAAACTCGCAATTTTTTCATGATGTAAATGAACTTTCGCACACGGGAAGATAAATTAGAAATTTGAGCATCAAACGTTAGGTTTTCATCTATGATAATTCCAAGATATTTAGTTATTCTAGAGCGTGCTATCGGTTCACAGTTGCAGCCATGCAGATTGGTATAATCATTTTTGCAGTAATGAATTTTCAAGGGCGTAGCGGTCGGAGGACTTGTTCGTCTCGATTTATAAAAACATATGTATGTAGTCTTTTCCTTATTAAGTGTAAGAAGATTTAAGTTTAAGGACATGGCAATACGAGATAGGCCTTGTTCCGCGGTACTGTATACTCGACTCCATGTCGTATCGTGAAATAATATGGTTGTATCATCTGCGTAAGCAATTACATTTGAATTAGACAAGTTTTGTTCCAGAATATCATTCATGTACAGGATGAAGAGAGTGGGTGCAAGGGTACTGCCTTGTGGAACGCCAAAATGAACATCCAGTTGCCTACTTGTGTAATTTCCTACTTTTACACATTGTTTTCTCATTTTTAGGTAAGTTTCAAACCATTGAAGTGTATTTCCCCTTACTCCAGCGGCTTCTAGCTTTTTCAAGAGGAGGCCAACAGAGACTGTGTCAAAAGCTCGTGACAGGTCGAGAAAAACACCTATGCAACATTGACCATTCTCCACGTGTTGTGATATCTGATCAGCTAATGCTGCTACAGCATCCTCGGTCGATTTTCCCTGACGAAACCCATATTGCTTATCTGTAATTATCCGATTTTTATGTAGAAAACAGACAAGTTGCTTATTCACTATCTTCTCTAGAATTTTTGATATTATACTAAGTAAAGAGATTGGTCTGTAATTTTCCGGCAAGGTCGGAGAACCATTTTTGAAAATAGGTGACACTACTGCAGTTTTCCAGGATTCTGGAAAAACTCCCGTTTCTATGCTTAAATTAAATATGTGAACGAGGGGAATAATAATGTTATTGCAGGTCTTTTTAAGCAGTGTAACAGTGACATGGTCTAATCCTGGAGAACTGTCGGTTTTTAGGTTAGAAATAATACGGCTCACTTCTTGTTCATCAGTAGGGTGCAGATAGAAAGAGTTTGGGTTAGATTTTGAACATCTGTGATTCTTGATTAGTAGGCCTTGAGTCGTGCCTAGGCTTTTAAGATTTTTTTAGCGAAGACCTCCCCTACGGTTGCGAAATGGCGATTACATTGGTCTAAGGATGAAGTTGGGTTGGTCAGATCCTTAATGAGTCTCATGGAGTGGTACTCCGACGTGGAATTGTAGCATAGACTTTTAATTTTCTTCCAAAGGTTACGCGCATTGTCTTTGTTTTTCGTAATTTCCTTTCTGTTATATTCAGCTTTAATATTCCGTAGTAGAGTGTGAAAAAAGTTTCTGTACCGCGTGTAGATCAGTAATTTACATTGGTTATTCGGATCAGCTCTACACTCAAGGTGCAGCTTATCCCTGTGTTTCATGCATCTTATTAATCCAGGAGTGATCCAGCTCTTTATGTTGCTCTTTCTACGACCTACTTTAACTTCCTGCGTGTAATTATTGATGGCGTGTGTCATAACATCGTTAAATTTGTGTGAGGCGGTGTTAACATCATTATCGCTTGTTATTTCGTTCCAGTTCAGACTGTTAATATATAAGGCAACCGACTCCCAGTCTGTTTTCCGTATCGTGCGTTTTTTACTTTTGTGCTGGTAGATTTGCAAAGGAATTTCAGCCAGGGCTAAGTTATGATCTTTTAATAGATGATTTGCAGATGAGACCAGAGGATATTGTCTCAGATTTTATGAAGATGTGGTCAAGGCATGAGGCTCCTCTAGTCGGCTTTGATATCGCTGGATATAGACCATGAGATGCCATCAAGCATAAATAGTTGCCCACTTGTGCATTAATTGGATCATTTATGTTAATATTAATATCGCCTGCAATTACGAGAGTTCGTTTGCATTGTATGTCAGAGAGTACGGTATCTAAAGAGGAAATAAATCGATCTGTATTTGAAAAGGAAGGGGAGCGGTAAATCCCTAAGACTGTGATGTCGTTATTTATATTTATGAGGAGACTATCAGCATCATCCAATTTTTGTGTTTGAGGTGCAATTTCACTATTCCATGAGTGTTTGACGTATACGACGATCCCACCGCTTTTGTTGATTTGTGATAAGGATTGATAGGTTTTGTAACCCTCCAGTGGTTCAATAATGATACCGTCATATAGCCAACATTCCGTCAATACAATAATATCGATATCCAGGTCTAAGCGTTTAAGAGCTAGTTCGAAATCGTCAAAATTACGTTGATAACTTCGTATATTGAATGTCAGAACTTTTAGACATTTCTTATTATTATTAAGAATACTCTTGCATTTTTCCAAGGAGTTCACACTACGACAGTCTATAGCCAGTGATTCGTCTATATCATTAGTAATGCTAAGTAAATCCATGTCTTATTAACATCTCTCTTAAAATTTTTACGTGGTAGAGCCATGCTGCAGTTATATTGGTGGTGTGGTTGTAGCACGAATGGGTCGGCTCGACCGGGGAAGGACCACGCTCTCACAGAATACCAGCGTGAAATAGTAGCTTAATGCTGCTGTATTTCGTATGGTGAGTGTAGAGAACCGGAGACCCTTTTTGCTGGAAGCGAGGCGTTCCATCTTAGTCCTCACGGGTGACAACGCATCTGCATTTTGATTCGTAATCGAGGATAGATGTTGATGTCTATGGGCCACAGCAACCACTTACCATCAGGTGGACTGTGTGCTCGTTTGTCACCCTATCCTATAAATAAAAAAAAAATAAAAACATAAATATTAAGATAGAAGATAATATTGTTCTATTTTTGAAGATACCTACAGCTGCAAGAGTGGGAATGTTATTAATTGGGTAAAATAGCTTTAATTCTTTACTGTTGTGTGTTTCTGTGCAAGTGTATGTTATGTATAGTATAATGAGTTGTGTGTTAAGTTTGTGTGTGTATAAGATTAACCCAGAACTATATTTCCGTGAATAATTTGAGAAGAATTCAAGTATAAGAATGCACTGGTAGCTTAAAACTAGATTTAATATAAAACATAAAATATGCGTAACAGACGGTGTAGTGAAAGGTAAGTAAACAACATTTTGCGCATTATTAGACATCTGCTTGTGGTTGAGGAACAGGGGCAGGCGGGCAGTGACGCAACAAGTCGGAGGAGTTCCGGATCGTAATTGAAGGGCTTCCCTCCTGTTTACGAATACTGATAGCTCCATTTTTAATCCAGCAAAATCTGAAGCCACATTCTTTGGCTCTCTGTCTTGAAATTCGAAATAACTGCCGATTTTCTTTAGTTAGCCGCTCATTAAAGTAAATATTTCTTGCACTGCTAGGTAAGTCCAGATCCTTACTATTAAGGTTGCGTCTAGACTTTCCTGCGAGTAAGAACTCATCCCGCTTATTCCGACGTAAAAATCTAACTACTAGTGGACGAGGTTGCCAGTCCGCTGGGGACTTATTGGCACTGTTTATTGTGTCGCTGACTTTTTGACGGGAGCCCACTCGCGTTACGTAATCTAAGTCGTTGGCGTCGAGGTTGATCCCAATTTTTGCAGCAGTTGTTAAAATAATGTGCACCGGATTTTCGTTGGAGGTTTCTGTTATGCCCGTGATTTCGACTTCGTTCTTTAGGTGAATTTGTGCTTGAGTGTTAATTTCCTGGTTGAGCTGGGCAATAGTGGAATTCAAACTAAGGACCTCCAATTCATTTTTCTCAAGTGCGCGGATTTTTTCCTCTGCACGCGATAACTTGATCTCATAGTCATCGAGACGTATATTGCACTGCAACAGGTGATCGGTCAGTGACTTGAGGTGGGCTTTTAATTCTCCAACGTCGTCGCGAAGTAATTTTATTTCCGAAGCCAGCAAGGATAATTGACATGAATTTTCTGTTAGAGAGGGCGATTCAACCACAGCTGAACTGCATCTGTCGATATCTTCGTTGCAGTTGGGTGAGCGTATGGGTTTGTTTGTGTTATCGGTTTTCGGCGTCGTACAGCGGCACTGTGGGCATACCCATGTTGATCTTGTAATCTCTGTAGTCTTACGATACTCGGATATGTTTACACACAAGGGGTGGTATTGGTAATCGCACTTACTGCATTTCATTAGTTGATTTCCTCTTAAAATTTTATTACAAGCCGCGCAATTTACCATATTGACAAAGTTTGTGATATTCTACTTTGTGAGTCAGTTGTAAAAAGTTAATACTATTCAGAAGCAAAGGTACAATGATTACTCACGTATGCAATCTCGCTCCACCCGCCGTCGCCCAAAACCGAATTGTTGAAAAAGGATGAATTATTTTGCTTGCGTTGTCCGTCTATTTTACCCGGAGTAATAAGATTCCAAAAGAAATGTTAGATCTTTCACCTTTTCAATTTAAGTCAGACAAACATGCTTGGAACTGACCTCTCGTACTACACAGGACTAACTAGAAATTTCTAAACCGATTTGGTATCTACATATACATTTGACATTTTATGTTTGACTTATTGCTTTACATAATTATAGAACTATTGTAAAAATATTTTGAAAAGAGCAACTACTGAGTTTCTTACTTTCTTCCATGATTCTTCTCAGTAGAATCAGAACCCCTGGACATGGAAAAGAAAAAATTGGGCAAAACAGTGATTATATGACTATTCAAAAATCTTTTCCTACGCCGATGATACTGCAGTCGTTTTTTCCGGGAAAAACTGGGCTGATGTGAAGAATAATGCTGAATGTGGCCTGCACTTGATTAGGTAACAACTGGCTAAAAAATAATCTGTTGACCCTGAATACAGCCAAAACTAATTACATCTCTTACAGTATTCAAAATAATTTACAACCTGACACTAACTTCAATTTATTAATTCACTCTTGCAATCCTGATACTGAACTCACTAATTGTGATTGTCCGGCTATATACAGAATGGATAAAACAAAATACCTGGGGTTGTGATAGACCAGCGGCTCTCTTGGCATTCGCACATCGAACTAGTCTCTACCAGATTAAGAAAACTGATCTGGATATTCAAGACCTTGAGACATGTAGTGCCTGGGGGGTGGGGGTTGATCATAGCCCCAGAAGGAATATTTTTAAAGTAATCTACACCTCACTTGCGCAATCAATCTCAACTTATTGCATTTCCATTTGGGGAGGAGCGGTTAAAACAAAAATGATTGAGGTGGAACGTGCGCAACGTGCTTTACTGAAAGTGATGCTCTTTAAACGTAGAAGATTTCCAACGCACACTCTGTACGCTGTTTGTAAAGTCTTATCTGTAAGAAAGCTGTACATTCTCAGCGTTATATTAAAAAGACATAAAACTACACCTTATGTCTCAAACAATTTTACAGCTAGAAAAAAAAAAGTTATTCCACTTACCAAAACTAGAACCGCCTTTGCTAAAAATCAACTCAACAGTCGTTCGGCCTATCTATATAATAAAGTAAATAAAATCGTAGACATATATAATAAAACACTACGCGAATGCAAAAAAATAGTTACCAACTATTTAATACCTCTAGATTACGAGGAAACAGAAATTATTCTTAGACGCACGGCGTAACTTAACACACACACACACACACACACACACACACACACACACACACACACACACACACACACACACACACACACACACACACACACACACACACACACACACACACACACACACACACACACACACACACACACACACACACACACACAAACACAAACACACACACACACACACACATGCGCACACACACACACACACACACACACACACACACACACACACACACACACACACACACACACACACGCACGCACACACACACACACAATAATTCTTATTTTTCATATTTTTATGTACCCCTAATACTGTTATAGATAATAAACTTTATGTTAACTAGTAGCTATGGAAGAGCGAAGGCACCTAATACAGGCAAGATTTTGCTTAAAAGGTGTCTTCGATCACTATCTGTAAATGTAGACAATATGTTATCGAAATAAATTAATATTAAGTTATTATTATTGTGGGGTATCTATATAGTTTTCTCATCTGGTTGGGTTCTATAAATATATAATTATAAATGAAAATGAAAAGATAAATATACATAAATATCAATAACATAAAATAAATATAAAAATACACAAATAAATAAAAGCCCAACCAGATGGAGGCCCTCGGCAGGGGAGACCAAACGGCCGAGGGTTAGGGGGAAAGGGAAAGAAACCGGCGGACGATGCGGGCGGTATCGAGGAGCACCGCCTTCTGCATTTGGGCCCGGAGCGGTCCGCCACGTAGTCCCAGTCGCCTCAGATGACCCGAGAGGCTGACTGGGATTAGCCCGTTTGCAGAGACGACTACAGGAATAATTTCGGTCGGCAGACCACCCCACATGTCGGTCACCTCGTGAGCCAGGTCCAGATATTTTGTTTGCTTGTCTGTTTCGGCTTTCACGAGGTTCTCGTCACACGGAATGGTAATGTCGACCAAAAATATCCTTGACTGTGCCCGGTCCATCAGCACAATATCAGGCTTATTCGCAAGAATAGTCCTGTCTGTGATGATGGCCCGGTCCCAATAGAGCCTGGCGCGATCATTTTTGAGCACGGCTTCCGGCAAGTACTTGTAATACGGCAATTTCCGATCCACGAGACCGTATTTCAGAGCGAGCTCCTGGTGAAGAATTCTGGCTACTAGGTTGTGCCTGTGCAAGTACTCAGAGTTAGAAAGCGCCGAACAACCGGAGATGACATGCCTAAGTGACTCACCGGGATGGCGACAAGCTCGACAGATGTCCACGGTGCCATCCCTTAGGATGTATCTCCGATAGTTGTTGGTCTTAATAACCTGATCCTGTATTGCACAGACAAAACCCTCGGTTTTCCCGAAGAGATCACCAAAGCGTAGCCAGTGGAGGGAGGCTACTGCGTCAACGAAAGGCTCATGTAGAGCCTTGTAGAGCCTTGTGGAACCTCCCTTGGAGCTCCTTCTCCTTCCATACGGTCTCCCGGTCGGAAATTGTCTGCACTGCCGGGTCTTGCCATTGCTCGTTGGCTAAGGATAGAGGGGTAAGTCCTTTATCACTAGAAATAACGTCCTTATAGAATGGATCATCCGATCTCGCCAGGAAGTAATTACGGAGGTTGCACACTTCGCGATTATGCATGGTGAGTGCGCTCAAGAAGTCACGCCCACCATGCTTTCGCGGCAAGTACAGCCTCATTACCGACGATCTCGGATGATGCATCCTGTGGGACGTCATGGTGGTGCGGACTTTTCTATCCAGGGCGTTAAGTTCAGTCTGAGTTCACCTGAGTATGCCAAATGTATACATGAGGACAGGCATGACCCAGCCGTTATATGCGCGTGTCTTATTCACACCGGACAAAAGGCTGTTAAGCACTTTGGTCAAGCGTGCATAAAACACGTCGCAAACTGACTGTTTCATACCAGCCTCATCGATACCGATGTTCTGTGACATACCCAGGTATCGGTATGTTTCAGCCTCGGAAAGGGTCCTTAAGTTGACGGGCATAGATAAGTCTATGCCCTCAGAGTTAGCAACCCTTCCCCTTTCAACATGGAGGTCCGCACATTTATCCGTTCCCAGCTCCATTCCAATAGAATTGCTAAATTCACAAGTGATGTTTAGCAATTCCATAAGATGGGAGCGACTGGAAGCGAATAACTTGAGTTCATCCTTATAGAAAAGGTGGGTCACTTTTGTACCTCCTTTCCGAAGCTGAAATCCCCTCCCGGAGCCCTCCAGTAAAGTACTGAGAGGGTTCAGGGAGAGGCAAAACCAGATTGGACTCAGACAATCGCCCTGGAAGATACCCCTTCTTATCCTTATGTGGTTCTCCGCAGCCATCATCCGCTCGCCCAGATAGCAAAGGATCGTACTCCATTGCCCCATACACTGCTCGAGGAAGTCTCCAACTGTACAGTCAATTTTGTACAGCTGGAGGACTCTCTTCAGCCATGTATGGAGCACCGAGTCGAATGCCTTTCTGTAGTCTATCCAGGCGGCGGAGAAATTCCGACGGTTGCGTTTCACCACTTTGCCAATGACCGCGTCAATGAGGAGTGGTTCCTTGGTTCCACGACCACCGCCCCGGCATCCACTTTGAGCGCGTGACATCACCTGATTTAGCTCCAGGTGACGAGTGATTCTCGCACTCAAAATGGATGTCAGTGTCTTATATATGGTGGGTAGACACGTGATGGGGCGGTATTTGCTCGGGTCTGTGGTATCCTGATCTTTAGGAACCAAATGAGTGATCCCAGTAGTGAAGAGGCTCGGGAGCGACTTCTGATCGAGAGCCTCTTGAAACTGTCGGGCGAGCACAGCGTGACACACTACGAACCCCTTCAGCCAGTAATGATGCAGCCCGTCGAGCCCCGGACTTTTCCAGTTCGGGGCCCTACGGACCGCCTCAGCCACGTCTTCAGGCGTTATGGTGACGGGATCCATAGGCGTAACACTTGCACTCTGGCTCGCCACAACTTCCATCCAAGGACCCTCGCTGTGGTTTACGGGCTCTGACCACAGGCCACGCCAAAATGCGATAGTGTCAGCCTGATCCGGTCCTGGGCCCGCTCCACATACCTCTGGTCGCTCCAATGATTTATAGAGCCTCTTCTGATCACTCTGGAAGAGACGATTCTGGTTGAACCGCCTAGACCTCTCGCTAAATCGTCGAATCCGCTTCCCCCAAGCAGCGATTTTTTGCTTCAGGTCATCTATGCGCTCCGTTAGTTTTTGCGTGATATCCGGCTGGAACAAACTGATATTTGTCCCAGCAAACGCCATCCTAACGGTGCGCATAATCCTCGGTCTATTGTTACCCGACCTGAAGCTTGTCAGTCTGCCGATAAGGGCCCTTGCCTTTGCGATACGGTCCTCAATTCTTTTTCTCCAGGCTGGGATGGCGCTACTTTTTTGAGTAGCACGTCCAGCCACGGGAAGTTTGGCGCCAATAATACGGCATACTGCCAGTGCGGCGCCAAAAAGAATTGAATCCGTCTCGCAAAGGTCCCGGCTGGCTTCCAAATAGGTCACCAGCATTGGGTTTAGAGCCCGCACGACAGCCCGATTTGGCTTGCTAAGGGGTATGCGGGGAAGTCGCGGTCGATTTTCGAGAGGCATGCTGCGCGTTTCCAGCATCGACTCTTCCAATATGCTCCTCATTTTCTCTAGTTCGTGGGAGACTATTCCATCATCGTCTGAATTAGCCACAAATGGAATATTGACGGCAGCATCCACATATGCAGTTTGTTGCGCATCTAGTGGCGCCGCATTCCCAGCCGTAGCATTTCCATTCGATGAAGGAATAGCCTCACGTCGTAGTCGCTCGAGTTCGGCGTCACCAAATATGTTGGAGCGCAGGATGTACCTAACTCGGTCTGCCAGGTTTTGCTCAGTGACGGATAGAGATGGCTCCAGCTCTGCAAAAAAGCGATGCATCCGAGCCCGATACGCCAAACATCCAGTTTCTTCCCCTTTTGCCCTAAAATACGACCGCAGTGCGTTTTCATTCATTGATTTAGACCAACGCATGCGACGTGCTCCACCAGCGGCGGGTGCCGCTTGCTGAGTCCGAGAAGACCCAGCCGACACCAAGCCTTCTGGTGGGGATGATGGATGCGGGGGGCTGCTAGGTGGTTTTGCAACACCCCGCGCTCGGCTGGCGGCCCGCATGCTGTCGCGTCCAGCGCCAGCTCCAGACGCGCCCTGGCGACCTCCAGGCAGCGGCCCTTTGCGCACTATCTTTTTCTCCATCATCCATAATATGGGCGTCCATTAACGGGAGACGCCCAGGCCCGGCACCGTATCGTGGACGGCTATAAGCACAAACGGGCCTTTGCACCCTGAATTCTGCCGAGGCACGGCGCTCACACCTCTCGCAAGGCGCTGACTGACTGCGTTGACGTAGCAGTTTTGTCACTTAACTGTTACGTCAGCGGGCGATGGGGTCGTCAATTCCCTACGCCATTTTATTTTTAATTATTATTATTAATTTTATTATTATTGTGGGTTATCCATTAACGCTCCTTTTAGGGTGTTAAGATGCGGCATCGGCTGATCGTAAGATGCCGCTCTTTTGTTTAAATTGTGAGGTGGCGACGTACTATCGCTGTCGTATCCAAAATTACGGCTTTTTGAATTTTGTTCCTCACCCTCACTGAAATGCCCAGCTTAGCTAAATTGTCAGTAAGGGATTTAGGAACAACTCCCGTGGTAGAGAGAATCAGCGGGACGATAAGTACCTGCTGCTGTCGCCTTAACTGTCGGATTTCTTCAGCTAACCGCTGGTACTTAGTCAACTTTTCAGTGCTGTACTTCTGCACATTATGCGAGTTTGGAATGCCAATATCCAACAACCACGTCCGCTTCTCCTCCTTTTCTACTAATATTATGTCCGGTCGATTATGCTCAACGGTTATTATTATTATTATTATTATTGTGGGGTATCTATATAGTTTTCGCATCTGGTTGGGTTCTATAAATATATAATTATAAATGAAAATGAAAAGATAAATATACATAAATATCAATAACATAAAATAAATATAAAAATACATAAATAAATAAAAGCCCAACCAGATGGAGGCCCTCGGCAGGGGAGACCAAACGGCCGAGGGTTAGGGGGAAAGGGAAAGAAACCGGCGGACGATGCGGGCGGTATCGAGGAGCACCGCCTTCTGCATTTGAGCCCGGAGCGGTCCGCCACGTAGTCCCAGTCGCCTCAGATGACCCGAAAGGCTGACTGGGATTAGCCCGTTTGCAGAGACGACTACAGGAATAATTTCGGTCGGCAGACCACCCCACATGTCGGTCACCTCGTGAGCCAGGTCCAGATATTTTGTTTGCTTGTCTGTTTCGGCTTTCACGAGGATCTCGTCATATTATTGTCAAATTATTATTATTATTATTATTCAAAAGTGTGTTTCTAATGCCTACTTGAATAAAACATATTTGAATTTTGAATTTCAAACGAGTGAAGGTAAATTTAATTTAATTAACGTAGATTAATTCAATCACAAGAAGAACATAATATACACAATTTTATTTACATATTTACATTTCATTTTTACGTAGGCACACTATACCTATCTGGCAACGCATCTACTTTATTAATCTTCTGAAGTATCATTAATTTTATCAAAGAATGCCGAACTTTCCTTTGTCGGTCTTTCGGCGTGTACTTACAAATAGTAGTATTTATTTTAATTCCAGTCATTCCCCATTGAGCTTTGCTTCGAATGTATTAATTTTTTACTCTAATCCTTGTTGTTCTCGGAGTGATATGTTTACAATTTGACATGAGTGACGAAGAGTCGAATAGATTGAGAGGTTCTATGGGCAGCTGTACACATCATTGTTGGAGCCACACGCAAGTGTGAGTAACGATCCAAGAGCAAGTCTTATCCGACACTATTCCGATGATATCCCGGACGTCAGTGTAAGCGAGATTAGAATGGCTCTCCAGCACCTTAAAAATGGCAGGGCCCCAGGCGAGGATGGAATTACAGCGGAGCTTCTGAAAGCGGGTGGAACACCGGTACTTGAAGTCCTTCAGAAGCTCTTCAATTCCGTCCTCCATGGCGGCACTACTTCAGAGGCGTGGAGCAGAAGTGCGGTGGTCCTGTTCTTTAAGAAAGGAGAAAACGCTCTCTTAAAGAACTACAGACCGATTTCCCTTCTGAGCCGCGTCTATATGCTGTTTTCGAGAGTCATTACGAATCGTTTCGCACGCAGACTCGACGACTTCCAGCCTCCCGAACAAGTCTAGTCGGAGTAGTGAGAGTTGGAGTTATAGATCTAAATTTTTCGACATAATTCATGCATCCCAAATTGCTTTGTGTAAATTATGCCAACATATAAAGGTTGAAATAAAAATGAAAAACAGAAACACTTCAGGCTTAAGGAAGCATCTAATATCTTTCCACAAAAAGGAATCACAAATATTTCTTCCTGAAAAACCAAAATTAAGTGGAGATATCACAAGCTTTTTAATAACCACCAGAAAAAGTGGACAGGTAAGAAAAATATACTTATCACACAATTACATAACACATATATTATGTAACTAGCGGCCACCTGCGACTTCGTCCGCGTACAATATCTGATTTCCTCGGAGTCGGAGTAGTGAGAGTTGGAGTTATAGATCTAAATTTTTCGACATAATTCATGCATCCCAAATTGCCTTGTGTAAATTATGCCAACATAAAAAGGTTGAAATAAAAATGAAAAACAGAAACACTTCAGGCTTAAGGAAGCATCTAATATCTTTCCACAAAAAGGAATCACAAATATTTCTTCCTGAAAAACCAAAATTAAGTGGAGATATCACAAGCTTTTTAATAACCACCAGAAAAAGTGGACAGGTAAGAAAAATATACTTATCACACAATTACATAACACATATATTATGTAACTAGCGGCCACCTGCGACTTCGTCCGCGTACAATATCTGATTTCCTATGAGATTTTGAAATTTTCTCGCTGCAAAAGTCTTACTTAAGTATAAAGAGGCTATATAGGTAAAGCTTAACTATGCAAGTATTTATTATTTAAAACTAATAAAGAAAATGTCGATCTTCATATCTATACTTTAAAAATATAGGACTTGCATGTAACCATTTTACCCCAATTTCACCCCCTTAAGGTTAGGATTTCGTAAAACAGCTTATTCAGGATTTTATTATTAAAAACTTATAACTTTAATGATTTTCATGTCTCTAACTTCAAAAACGTAGGACTTTCATACAAACTTCCAACTCCCATTTCACTCCCTTAGGGATAGTTTTCTCAAAACCGTTTCTCAACTGATCTCTATGCCATAAAAGGAACCTATCTTACAAACTTCAAGTTTGTATGTTTTATAGTTCCTGAGATATCGTTATAGTCAGTCAGTGAGTGGTAGTTATATATATATATATATATATATATATATATATATATTATATGGATTATAGTGTTAAATATGTATTTATAATTCACTCATATTTTCATTTGTTTTTATAATCGGCGAGACACATAATTTCCTGTTTTATTTCAGTCTGAAAATAGCAGTGACAACATCACGACAGCTACAGTTGATTGGATGGTTAAAAAATATCTTCTCTTCTCATATTTCGATGACGAAGCTACACAAGTATATTTTCGATCAATTTGCCCAAATATAGTGTTTCCTAAAAGGTCCACACTTAGAAGGAAGGTCAAAGAACGGTTTGAAGAGCTTCAATTGAATCTTAAGAAACGACTACAACAATTTTCATCTAAAATGTCATTTACCATTGATGGATGGACATCAATTGCTGGTAGGAGTTACTACGGGGTCACTATTCATTATATAGACAACGAATGGAAGTATCGATCTGTAGTCCTTGATTTTATACCATCACGCCGTCGACATACTGGGGAAGATATTGCAACGACTTTCCACGAATGTTTATTGGAATATGACATAATTGATAAAATACAGGATATCCCGGTCGACAACGCAACTGCAAATACCAAATTTATGTATGAATTGGACAAACAGCTGCCACACTTTGATTCAGACAATCAATATTTCCGGTGCTTTGCTCACATTTTGAACCTTGGTGTACAAGATTTATTAAAGACCTTGGCATTACACAGTGAAACTGACAATAAGGGACAAGAACAGCAGTATGAAGATAATGAAGACGAAACTGAGGAAGATGAAGAATATGCGCCAAATATTGCTGACTCTCGTACAGCTATAACAAAATTACGCAGTATTTCCAGTAAAATAAAAAGAAGTGAGATATTGAAGAGGAAGTTTCAGTCTGCTTGTGAAGCAGCTGGCGTGCCATCAAATCTGAACCCCATACTCGACTGTCCAACGAGATGGAATTCCACACTTGATATGATTGGATTTGGTTTAAAAGTGAGAACTGGCATTAACATATTGTGCACTTCTGTCACCGAATTGAATGATTTTCAAATCACAAATAGTGAATGGCAAATACTCGAAAAAATACATAAGTTTCCAATAAACTTTAAACTTCTATCAACGATGATATTATATGAGAAACCTAATCGATCCGAAGTGGATGAAAGGATCGAGTCTATCAATCTCTTTCTAGACAGATAATGTTCTTTATAATACAGTCAAGTTAATGTCATTTTTTTCATCATCACAATTTGTTTTTTATATGTTTTGACTAAGTTTTAGCACATGTAAGCTTATTAAATGTAAACGTTTATTATGAAACAGACTAACTCCCGTGACCATGAGACTTGGTAGACAGCTCAGTTGGTTAGAGCATCGGCACGGATCGCTCAGGTCGTGGGTTCAAACCCCACCCGGTATTAGTTGGTTTTTCGAATTTCTCATTAAATGTTTAGACATTTATTAATTTGGTTGGTCTTTCTATGGCTATGTTAATTCATGCTCAAAATGTGCCTACTCTGTTAAGTTGTTCTAAGATCTAAAGTAACGTTTAATAAATAACAATAGGCTAATAGGTAATTGTGAGACTTGCGAGACTCTTGCTGCAAGACCAAGACCAAGAACAAGACTGAGAGCGCAATACCAAGACCAAGAACAAGACCAGGTGTATTGTCGCAAGACCAAGACCAAGACTGGCTAAGTCTCGTCTTGTTCTTGCATTTGGGCAACGCTAGCGATTTATTGATTATTGATAAATAAATACATAAATTGGGCAATTTTTATTTGAAATTTATTAAAATATATATATGTATATATATATATTTGCACATTTAATCTAATGGCTTCTTAAATTTATGAGAACACTACAAATTGACTAAAACCATATACAGGCTGTCCCAAAACTCGACGTCAACCCGGAATCGAGTGAAAAGGCAAGTCATGCTGGTTGTCAGAAAAATTAAAAAAAAAAATCCAAGTTGCATTTGTTGCAGAGATGTCGGGTTTGTATTACCGCTAAAGGAAGGCAATTCGAACATTTATTGTAAGTTATTGTAATAAAAAAAGTTGTATTGGTTCACTTGCGAATACCTGGCATCACTCTGTCTCGCTCGCACTTGGTAAAGTGACTATCCGTCTCAGTCACTTTAGCGTCAATACCTGTCTCACTTGCACTTCTTTAGAATGACTCCTTCACTTCAAGTTACAATATTTACGACCCTTTGGAAAATCTTAGGTATATTAGAATAATTTTTAACCAAGTAAGAAAAACTTGTTAAAACTGTGGTTTTACGAGAAAAAAAAATAATGTCAACGATTTCAGCTACAATTTACTAAGTGTTATACCATTTTGGAATCCTTACTAAATGCGCCAACTTTTGACGCTATTTGCCAAACCCGCGTAGTACATTTTCTTTTTCAATACAGTCAGTTAAATCTAGGCAATTTATAATTTTGAATTTTTTAGAATATAAGTCCTATTTTATGCAAGCTACAGCAACTACCTAGTTTTGAAATTTTAATACCAGTTTAGAAAAGAATTATTCAGGGTTTCATAACAAAAAAAAAATAGTTGGAAAAAGTAAAGATTTGTGGCAACAGGAATGAAAAGACTATCACTGGATGTGAAATTTTTCCGTTTTTTTAATGCCTATAATTTTGAAAACATGCAACTTAGATTTTTTTTAATTTTTGTGACAACCAGCATGTCTTGCCTTTTCACCCGGTTCCTGGTTGATGTCGAGTTTAGGGACATCCTGTATACAGATTTTATCTCGTCTAATTAACTTATTTTTTTTAGTTTGGTTCGGTTTGGGGTGCTTTACAGCACCCATGGTAACGGGGCGAGGAGGGATTGAGATGTTTGACGTCCCAATGTCATAGTTAGCCTGGCTACCTTCAGTTTTTGAACATTGATTTTTGGTTCGATCTACGTAGAGCGAGCTTACAGTATCTTTAAGTCTTGCAGTGGTATGCTTGGGTTTGGGTTTAATTTTGTTAATTATAGGATCCCAAACAGATGGCAGCACACACCCATCGACTGTGGCCGGCTTCGCTCGGTCGCTGTGACTTAGGCGCGGGACCCGAAGCTTGTTGTCTTGCAATATGTTGACCAGATGTTTTCTGTCACAGATCTCTTATGCTCTCTGAAATAAAGATTCGAACTATGAAGGATAATGGTGAGATACCCCATTTAAATATTGATTGGTATGGGTCTTTTTCCTATACACAGTGTCACCAATAGTGCTATCAGAATTTCGGATGACTGAAACATCTAGGAAAGCTAGAGAATTGTTTGCCTCTAACTCTTATTGTGAATAGTATTTTAAAGTTTATGGAGTTAAGGTGGTCTAAAATGCAGATGCTTTGTCAGATGGTAAAATTGTGAAAGTGTCGTCTACGTACCGCTTGTAGAATCTTGGATTTACAGGAGCAGTAAGAAGGGCTTTCTCCTCCAAGTCCTCCATGAGTATGTTGACGACTAGGGGAGATACAGGTGAGTCCATCGCCATACCATCTACTTGCTTGTAGAACTCTTCCTTCCACAATAGCTAGCCAGATGTGAAGCTGTGTTTGCGTAATAATGCGTATTCTGCAGGCATGTTGTTATCTTCTAGCTTCCTAGTTACAATTGAGATGCAGTCTTTAGCAGGTAAGCATGTGAATACGGTTTTTTTATAGTATGAAGATAGTCTTCTGTGAAGTGTCTTGAGCATAGCACACTATTTGGTCCCCTCGACAAGTTGCGTTTATCCACACCTTTTTCCTTTCGGGGCATTTAGGAAACCTATAACATATAGGTACCACAATTATACGCCACTATTTTTATAAAATAATGACTACAAAAAATGTAAACAATTACCAAACAAATATCGACTTATAAATCACAACACCATAGATACACGTGTTGTCTTTAGACAAAGACATCTATTTTAATTTACTTAATGAGTGGAAAAGGACATTTCAAAAAGACATCAACGGTTGCTTAATTGTTTATCACCTTGCACCATTATAAACCAGTATAAGTTGAACTGCGGTGCATTTGAAATAGGTTAACCTGACAATAATAGAATTTACTTACGGCTGAAATGTTATGCCACCTTTTTGATAACTGGATGTCTTAGCTGCCACACCATTTCACTGCACAGGAAGCCATTTGTAATGTATTTTGGATACAAAACTATTTTAAAATTTTCAAAAACTCGGATGTGTCTACGGGTCACAAAGTTGATTGACAATAATGTCGTGATTTTTAGCGTTACTTCATATGCTTAGCTACAGCAAGCATGTGTTGCGCGCGTTTCTGGCCCTGTATGCGGAATCTATTAGGGGGTAATCTGTATTTCTACATGACCAAACTACCGAAGCATTCCTTTCTTAATCCTCGTCACAACATCATCTTGCATACCACACTCTTCTCTTATTACAGAATTTCTCACCCTGCCACCCAGATTCAGCCCTAACATACTCCTTAACGACCGCATTTCTATTGCGTTTATTCTACTCTCGTGCTTCTTCTGCAATACCCAACTTTCACTACCTCTACCTACCACTACTACCAAGTTAAAGTAGGGACTAACACGGCATTGTGAATTGCCATACGTGCCTTTTTTGACACATTCTGACTTTCCACAATAGATTGTAGAGCCCTATTTACTCTATTTCCTGCGTTCACTCATTATTCTATATCATTATCATATCACCCATCTCTGCTAAATACGCATCTCAAATATACAAACTCATCTACTTGCACGAACAACTCTCCTTCTATTCTTATTTCACGTCGTTTTACTTTCTTCTCTTTCAAAAACCATAGCTTTCGTCTTTCTTGTGTTCACTTTCATTCCCCTTTCTTTTAACGACCTGTTCATTAATGTAACCATAATTTGCAACTCGGCCGCCGACGATGTAAATATAACTTGATTATCGGCGTACAAAAGGTATTTGACGGTTACCTTACCAATTCTTACCCGCATTCTTCAACTTTCAAATTTTCCAAACGACTGTCCATGAATAGGTTGAACAGCCACGGAGAAGCCACACAGTCCTGTCTGACACCTTTATGGATGCCAAACCAGTCCGAGTAGACCCCGTTGATCTTAACACAAGCACTACAAAGCACTGGAGTCCCTATAAAGAGACTTCAATGCCTGTTTCAACCCAGTGCTCAACAACCCTGAAAAAAATGAGTTCAGTGTTTGCCATAACAAATTCCTGTCCACTCTATCATAAGCCTTTTGCCAAGTCCATGAACGTACAAAAACTTTTTGCTTTTGGCCAAAAACTTCTCCGCGATCATGCGCATAGAAAATACTTGATCTGTATACCCTATTCCCTTTCTAAATTCTGCTTGCACATCACATATTTTTCCATCAGTTTTTTTTAATAACTCTTTCAATTAATATAGAAGGCTTGATACTACGGTAGTTTTTACAGTTCTGCTGTGACCCTTTTCCTTTATATATTGGGACTATCACGGCCTTGCAGTCTTCCGGTACCCGCCTTAGTTCCCAGCATAAATTAATAAAAGGTGCACATCAGGCCTACCACCACTTCCTCCCCAGCTCTTAGCGTTTCGAGTGAAACTCTATCATATCCGGCCGCCTTACCTGCTTTCATGGTTTTCATTATTTCATCTATACTTATCTCTCAATATTCTCTTTCCTCTTCTTTCGCAGTTTCCATTTTATTTTATTCACACGTCTCCACACTCATAAACACACTCTCTAAATATTCCTTCCATCTCTTTAAACTCAAAACTTCATCATTCAGAATACAGCCATTCTCGTCTCGTATACCTAGCATTCAATCTAGGCTGTTTTGAATTTCCGCTGGCAGTTCTTACGAGTTTCCAAAACATTTTAATATTTGCCTGGAAGTTATCCGATATTCTTCTATCATTCTTATCAGTTCTTTTTTGCGTTTTCCTTTCAATTACTTCTTTTACTCTCGCATTTATACTTCGATAGCTGCATCCATCAAACCTTTTTTAACATTACGCCACACATTTTCCAAGTCTAACTCATTCATACACAATTCATCCAAACCACTTATATTTTTTTTCATCCTACATTTGTACTTGTTTTTCACACCTTCATCTTGTAACCTCTCTGTCCTAATACGCTGTAATGCAGTGGTAGGCACAGATGACCGATGCCGCCAACGTCTGAAAAGACCATTAGGTATATATATATCTTCGTATTTCGTTTATATAAAATTGAAGAAAATCTATTTGGTTATACTGTTTGTATCTGGCTAGTTTTAATATCAATACATATAGGACTTTAAGAAAAAGAGAAGGATAGAGTAAAATACATTGCCGCCATTTTTCAATTGTTTTTCTGTCCGCCATAATTAGTGGATCCAACGAAGAAATTCGACACATTCTGAAGTTTTATTACAAAAAAGGATGCAGCTCGCTCTGGTCACCTTCATACGAATAAAGTTGATGCCTTTTTTGAATAAGTGGAGGAAATAGCTCTACAACATAGCCGAAGAATTGAAGATTGACCACAAAACAGTTTTAAGCCATTTGAGAATTTGGAAAAAGTTCGATATTTAGGTATCACACGAGCTCACTGAAACCTAACAAATCGTGTACTCATTTGCGATTCTCTATTGAAACGTTATAAAACCGAACCATTTTTGCAAAGCTTAATCACTGACGATGTGAGTGGATTACCTGCGACAGGATCGTATGGAAAAGATCATGGTCAAAGGGTAGTCACGTCCACATACGGTAAAGAAACCCGGATTAACACGCAATAAGGTGATGCTTTGTGTATGGTGGGATAAGAAGGGCATCGTTTATTACGAGCTTTTATAGCAGGGCAAAACCATTGGTTTGGATTTCTTCTACCAACAACTTGTAAGACTCAAGCAAGAAATCGAGATACAACAACTTGTAAGAATCAAGCAAGAAACGGCTGGAATAAATCATCAGAAAAGGAGTGGTCTTTTATCATGAGAACGCCAGACCACACAATCTTTAGCCACTCAGCAAACATTGAGAAAGCTTGGTTGGGAAGTGGTAATGCATCTACCATATAGTCTTGACCTTGCACCTTCAGATTTTCACCTGTTTCGGTCACTTCAGAATTCTTTAGGTAGTGTTAGGTTAATATCAAGAGAGGACTGTCAAAACTACTGGTCGCATTTTTTGATCAAAATCCAAAATTTCTACAGCAACGGGATTATGCCATGTACCTACAAGATGGCAACAAGTTATCGAACAAAATGGCACATACTCGTATATTTGTTATATTTAAATGTGACTGCCTCGATGGTCTAGTGGTTGTAGTTGTGCGACGGCTGATCGCGAGGTCCTGGGTTCGAATCCCGGGTCGGGCCAAAAAATCAATTATTGGCTTTTTCCGTCAGGAAATTCTCAGTAATTGCCCGGAGTCAGGAAGTTGGCGGTGTCTCACCCCCGTGCCTCGGAAAGCACGTAAAGCCGTTGGTCCTGCGCCTGATGTCTTTGCGATCGTGTCGGTTCACCGTCCCATCGGATTATAAGAGTGAAGGAATAGATTGCGCATACACTTGGGCACTATAATCCTGTGCTGAGCCGATGGCTAGTCTCCGTTGAGACAGGCCGCCGTGACCGAAATTCGGTCTGGAGGACATTATTATTATATTTAAATGTAATGAAACTTTGAGAAAAAATTGTGTATATAAAGATATAGATATAGTAGAAATACGAAAAAACTTTTTCCGCGACCTATTAAGTTCGGCGAACTAGACAAGAAATGCTTGTATTTGATTTGAATTGTTTGGCTAGCTTAGTTCCTAGTAGTATAGTAATTATTAACCTATAATCAATATATAATTTTTTCAATTCAATGCGAGTGGTTTCGGGCCTTTCGTTGGGCCCCCCAATAATTTTGATACAGGGCCCCTCTAAGGCACGCTACGCCACTGATTCGTATCCAACCATAACGTCGATCTCCCAACAACTCTTCCTCATGAAGTCTGGGTCCGGAATGCAGTCGTCCATTAAATTAGCCACGATGACATTATGCGTGCAGATCATGTTGCCTAGTTTCAACTCAATCTTCTTCTCTCCACGGACGGGTATACGCTGACCGGTAGCTGTTACCAAATTAATGCGTTCACGGTTGTATGCGCATTCCCCATGGAACTGACTTATAAGTTGGGAACTGACAACTGTGCGAGAGGCTCTAGTGTCTATGGTCGGTTTACATGGCATTCCGTTGACCTCGCCATTGATGATTAAGCTTATCCCATCATGGGTTTGTGAGATCGAGATCTTTGGGGCTCTTTTAACATCAGCCAGCACTCGCCCGCAGTCCTGGCTTTTACTCGTTTCCCTGCTGCTGTTGGGCAGTGCCTTTAGCCGCACTACTCTCTCGAGATCGATCACCTCCCCTTTCTACAGTTCGCTTAGGGCAGCTGGATCGAAGATGGCCCTTTTCCCCACAGCCATTGCACCTACGACTGTATCTTTTATCGCAGTCGTGAACTGTAGCTGCTGCAACCTCCCTGACGCGATGGGAACGATGATCCTGCTGCACGGCTTCCACCTCCAGCGCATGTGCCAAGGCGTTCTTAAGCGTAGCATGGTGCCCGAGCCTCATAGCAGCTCTAACTTCAAGGTCACGGATGCCGTCGAGGAATGTCTCCACCAGGTTCACTTCAATGAGCGCAGGTACAGATCGGTATGCATTTCGAACCAGCGTCTCCACCTCAAGGGCCCACTGCTGCAGGTTTTCGTTGAAGCGTTGCACGCGATCTTTAAGCTGCGCACGAAAGACGTGTTCCAGGTAAGCGTCGCCATATCTCGCCTCCAATGCCTCAAGGAGCTGCTCGTAAGGCACTACCTTACCGAGAGATTCCAGAACAGTTAAGGCCTGGTCGCGTAGGCCTAGTGTGAGAGCAGTCATGGCCCGACTTTTATTCCAGCTGTTCGCCTTCATGGCAGATTCGAACTAGATTTTGTAGGCTTGAATCCACGTAGCGAAGGTGTTGTAGCTACAACGGGAGCTGTTATTCCATCCCCAAGTTTTAGGTCGTCCAGCGTTTTCATCATGTCAGCCATCACGTTGTCAACCCGATTGTTCACTTGCTGGATTCGGGTTTCAGCTTCCAACAAGCGATTGTCATATTGAGCAACTCTATCCTTCACTATCTATTTCCCGAAGGTAGCGTGAAGGTCCTTTATGAGGAGCATCTGCTCTTCCAACCGACAGGCCTGTTCATCCTGTCCGCCCTGCAGCTGCTCTTCCAACCGACGGGCCTGTTCCTCCTGTCGGCGGGCCTGTTTCTGCAGCATCATTATCATATCATCTAAGTTCACCTGACTTACTGCAGATTTAGGAGCTGCTGACGGACCGGCCTCCGTGGCCGGTGGCTGGCCCCAGACGTCTGCGGCGTTGCACCACCAAATCGTCTCTGGTCCGTCTCCTGCTGGTGTTGAATTTGGGTACGGACACCCTTCGTTTCGTCCTTAGGTAAAATCGACATGATTTTATCCCACTTCTGACACAATTGTTACGAATTTAGGGTTAGTGACAATTAAAAACTGCCGATTGAATTACTACGGCCATACCCTGTAGCTACTCGAGCGCTGTTGTGGAGAGTTTTTGAACTGTTATTTACAGAAGGACACATTTTCAACTATTCTCCTATGAGAGATTTTCCTCCTTACCTCTATACTCCATGCTCTGGAGAAATAATAATGGAGACTAAATATGTCTGTATGTTTGCCATATGGACTGGCCCAGATTATGCAGTAAAAGTACTAAAAATCTACATAGACGACCAATTTTGGATTTTAAATATGTTACCCAAGTCACAAGCGTTTTATGAAAAGTGTCTACTGCCTGAAATTATCTCGAGTTTTTTTTATTATTATAAAATATATTTATAATAAAAATATGGTAATTGACTGTAAGTACGGATTAAAAAAAATGTTACATTTGGTTGTTTTATTGATTAGAATAGGTTGCCACCGTACTATTTATTTATTTATACCACTATGCTACCGTTAGTAGATATAATCGATTATTAACCTACGTCGGTTAACAATCGATTACTGCGTAACAAATAAAATATTTGTGTGTACTTATTTCAACACGGGGGTGCATAAATAATGAAAAACATATCAAAATAGATTATAATAAATTAATTAGATAACATTAAAATGACACATCAAATTATTTTCATCCACTGAACTCCATCTTAAGAAAACTTGTATTTTGGAAGATCAAGATCGTTTAGTCGCCATACTCACAGTGTCATAGTGCGAGCGAGTGAATAGATATGAAATAATCGCTCGCGTAGTTCGCCGCCCGCTCGGTGCTTATAATACCTAAATTTGCGTAACGCCGAACTGTGAGAGGGCTCTTAAGACATCATGATATCTATTATTAAAAATTTATGGTGCATTTTCAAATAACCGCGGTAATACTGTAACATCTAACGTTAAGAAGCTTTTGCTCATTAATTCCAGAAACTTCCTTGATGAAAAAGAAATATGATCTCTATTTTTAGGGGTTATTTTTGTATAGTTCATACTCAAGCGAATGGTGAGTAACATAAAGCTTTTCTTTTTTATTTTCTAATAGCCAATCACGCAAAAATTATTGAAATGGTGCTTAATTGTCGATACACTACAGTTCTTTCTTGCGAATGTGTGAGTTTGGTGACAGTGGTTCTGGTGCAAATTATGCGTTTTGCTACTTCCTCTTGTTTTTCATATTCCGTGTGACTTGATCTGTCACCCAATTCCGGCTTGACTTCGACTTCTGGGTCACTTATATACTCTTTTTATTTGTGCAACAACTTGCTGTCAGAAGTGATTTTTACATAGTGTCTAATTTTATTTCAAAATTTTAAAGTAGTCGATTTTCTTTCAAAGCAGAATGGAATGACATTTTCATACAAATTATTTTTCACTCGAGAGCCTGCCTCGGCTTCCTGCGTCTGTTATTTGCCCATCTCGCCATTCCGCGTTGGTGGAAGCCCGCCCTTATTCCACATAATATGTTGTTTACAAAAAAAATCTTTGTATCAGACTGGTTTTATTCTGCTTCTTCTTCATCGGTCCGTAAAAGGCCAAAGCTAAACTGGGACCACTTTATCTATCGCGTAAATGAGATTTTTATACCGCCCTTCAATCGAAAGTCACGAGCTCCTAAGAGCATTTCCCATATACGCCTCCGACATCTTCGGGACCAAATGGAGTGATGGATTCTTTTACGCTGCAAAACTAACGGCAACATTCTCGTATATTTATAAAAGCGGATTAGGTGATTTATATCTACGTGGTAGAGCCAATCTGCAGTTATATTAGTAGTATAGTTGTAGCACGAATTGTCGACTCGACCGGGGAAGGACCACACTCTCACAGAATACCAGCGTAAAATAGTAGCTTAATGTTTCGTACGGTGAGTGTAGAGAACCGGAGACTCTTATTACTGGAAACGAGGTATTCCATCTTAGTCCTCATGGGTGACAACGCATTTTGATTCATAATCGAGGATACATGTAGATGTCTATGGGCCACAACAACCACTTACCATCAGGTGGACTGCGTGCTTGTTTGTCACACTATCCTATAAAAAAGGTGATTTTTTTAAAATAAATTGCATAATGGTAAGTGAAAACTTGGATGGAATGTCTTAATGGTAAATAACTACACATTTACCTTCAACAGAAGGCACCAATAAAAATATAATTCTTTCATATGTGTAGTTTCTTTTGCAACATCGTACTGGCAAGCACAGCATTGGGAGACCATCTAGATTCTAGATTATTATAGATAGTGAATATGTGCTGTGCCCCTGGCATCGACTACCAGGTAGCCGATAGATGCAGGTGACTCAGGACCATACTTTGTGGGGAAGGTCTATCTTCATCAGTGAACTGGTGGATGGGCTGTAATGATGATGATGATGATGATATAATTCTATATATAATTCTTATGTTACATTTATTTAATTAATTTGTTATATTTAGGGCAAAAAAATTACAGTTGTAGTTGCATCCAACGTCAGTTAGTCAATAAAGGAAACGCTACATATATACTTCAAAATTTATTTAATATTATATTCTTTTATGTTGATAATATATATTGCTTTTTATTTCTATATACTGTATAGAAATTAATACTTGAAAAGTTATAAGATATACTCTTAAGAAGAAAACACTAAATTGAGTGCTAACAATATTCTCTATCGTTTAGTCTCCATTAAAATAAAATTTTCATAATGTCACAAAAAATAGTGTTTGCTTTATCAAGTTATCCTTAATCTAGGACTAATATTGTTCTGCTACTTACAACCCCTTTTATAATAGATCAAATTACACCTCAGAACAATAAAAATAATTATGTCATGTACACTTCACACAACGGATCTTTAGCAGTACATAATCAATATATGGTAGTATTTAAATTGTAATAGGAAATATCAATCACAGAACATGACTTTGATTTACGACTATAGTCAATATAAAAATTTAAGTATATATATATATATATAGACTTATAATGCCGCCCACTTTACAATAATCATATATTTATTACTTTACAAGTACTATTATTAACCAATTACGGTTACATATTTATGGAGGAAATTATTAACATTGTAAAATAATAATAACATGAAAACATATGTGTTACATTGACTTCTTAAATTTAGTCTTTTTTAAAAGAATAGTGATTGATTTATACTGGACTTTTTGAAAATTTTGGAGAATAAAAACAGTATTTGTCATAATGTTAGTAGATAAAGTACATATAGTAAACAAAAGTATATACAGCCTCTAACTGATCTTAATAATAGTGACAATTAAATAAATTGTACTTAATGAATGAGGCGGATAAATTAATTAACACAATAATAATATGTTAGCTAGATACGTTAGCTGCCAATTCGAACCACTGTCTCAGTGCGTCTCCCAACACGTTAGGCAAAGCTGACATGTCTCGTAAGATAAGGTAGAAGGGGAACGGGAATGCGTCCAGGTAAGGAATAAAGCCGCTCAGAGTATTTGTCACTGGATCTATCACTGGTCTTCTGATGTCCATAATGGAATCCTGTAAAAATATTGGGACATAAGTAATGCAAGTTTGTTACCATTATGAACCATGTGATTAATTTAGGCATTAATATTTTTGTTGTGCATGTGTTTATTACTTCTTCGCTTACACTTTATTATCAAACAATCCAACAATATAATTATCGCTCAGTTTCGGCGCAATTAGATTAGGGCACTATTTATAATGCTCAGGCAATATAAAGAATGACAAGTCATAATAGGTTACCTAATTAGGTAATACCGATTTAAACTTCATTATTTATCACATTGTTTGGTCATAACCTAGGCCTTTTAATTTAATTATTTCATTAGTTTTTATCATATCGCCCACTCATATTAGGCATTTTTAAATTGTCTGAACTCTGGACATTATTAATAATGCCTTATTAATCACTTGGTGCAAAACATATACCGTAACCTTATGTTAGGATCACCCAGTTAATTAGATTGCTAGCAATTTAGTTTAACGCCTGAAGCCTTCATTTGATTGAATATTAGAGAAGTATCTCCGTAAAGTTTAAGAAAACTGTTGGCCAATAATTTGCTTACGCTCCGCGTTGGGCCTACGGCGCACTAAATACGACTAAATACGTCGCAGACCCCAATTTTCTTTAACACATGCGCTACGGACGAGGTCTGCTGGCAGACTGTAGTGTGGCCGCACAAGCGAAGTCCATCACGATAAAACCTTTTGAAGTACGAGAGTTTACCGACAGCGAAGCGATGTGCTTGTGACTTCGCACAACACGTGACAGAGTACGAGTATGTATTCACGAATGGACGGCCATATAAATCGCGATAGTGCGTATATTCGCGTTATCGCGATGTAAAGTCCAAAAATTAGTTAATATTATTATTATTGGATTATTTGTAGGCTTCTCTACGTTTTCCTGTTAGTGAAATTGTCTTGAGTCACCATTTACAGCCGTAAGATTTAAATGGCAGTTTAGTGTCAGTTGTGTTAAGGCGTATCGAATATCCCGACTTTTAAATAACGTATGAACGTGATTGTAATTCGACTTAAAGCCTACATAAGCATTTATTTCAATGCCGGTAATTAACGAAAAAGTTAACTGCTCTATTTAACTGACGATTTGACCAACGAGATGCGAAATATAATTCTACATGACTCGAAACTTGATTATTTTAGACAAATGACTAACACATATGTTGGTCACCTCGAGAACAAGGTCTTGATATTTGCCAGAGTTTCATTATTTTTACTATTTAAATAAAGCGACAAACGAGCTAACAGTCCACCTGACTTTTTTATTTTCTTAATTACAAAATAAGACGAAAAATTTACAGTTCTAATCGTGGGACATCGAGATGTCTCAGCGAACTGAAAAAAACGACAGTGTTTCATGAAACTTTGTAAAGAGTGAGACTTTGTGGAGAGTTACATACACTTTATCCATGGCACTTTTTAGTTTTACAAAACTTTTTGAGCGTTTGAGTTAGTATAAATATACATTAAAGTCAACTGTAGAAAAAGTAAGCCAAAGATATTGGTGTATATTTTAAAACGCAACATAATTGTCGGCTTCTCACCTTATTGTCAGGATTATCGATTATAACGTAAACGCAAAATATGCCCTGCTGCCTCGCTCTCCGCACAGCTTGTACTACTCTCGTTTCACCTTCAGAAAATATTCCCCTTCCGTCGCTAACAATCACCAGCAACTTAGCGTTGACCGCGTCGTTCCTTATCGTCTGCTGGTCAAACAGAACTGTGCAGAAGTCCAGCAGTTGAGCGATTTTTGTCTTCGTTTGGTCGAAGCGAAGTTGATCCAATATCTTCGCACCAGAATGCTCAGAGAACTGTTCAGTGAACGGGTGTAACAGTTTCGGCTTCTCGCCAAAGCTGAGAACGGCGAGGTCTCCTGATTCTAGAAGATTTAGTGCCTGCAAGAAATTTAAATGTTAGTGGCATACTACTCCTGTGTTACTCGTGTAGTAATCTAAAATTATTATTTACTCAAAATAATTTATGAACAATCATCATCATCATCATCATCATTACAGCCCTTCATAAGTCCACTGCTCAACATAGGCCTCCCCCAAGGTATGCCACAAAGCACGGTCCTGAGCCACCTGCATCCATCGACTTCCTGCATGTCTTACCAGGTCGTCACTCCATCTAGTGGGGGGTCGCCCTACACTTCACCTACCGGTACGAGGCTGCCACTCGAGAACCCTTTTTCCCCAATGGTTGTCGGTTCTTCGAGCTATATGGCCAGCCCATTGCCACTTCAGCTTACTAATCCGTTATGAACAATACGGTGTAAAAATAAAATAATATCAAACGCCGTGTGGTGGTCTGGTCGGTTAAAATAATTCATAACTGCATTTCGTCCTCGCGTCGTAAGAGGCACCCAATAGAAAATTCCAAAAAATTTTATGTCTTCCGATAAGATAGGTAGTTTTTAGTAATGACAGTATAGCATAGTATTGTGTCATCATAGGACGTGTAATACTTGAGACCGGTAATGGCGAGCAGTGTCGACTGTCGACTGTTGTGCCATCGTCTACCGACTGACAATTGTAACTTATCCACTTCTTATATCCTGAATAAAATAAATAAGAGTTTACCTGTAAAATAGTTTTGTTAATATTGATATTCATGTTAGTAAATGTAAGAAAAAATATACGTAACTATTAAATCTTAAGTAACTTTTCGTGTCAGGTTTTTTTAAATATTTTTTACTGTTTTGTACTTTCTTTCTGTATAAAAAACGACTAAAATAATTCTGACCTGGGAAACAAGTGCAAGACTTTCAAAGGCTAGTTCCTTGCTCCTGTTGTCCGCCATGGAACTGGAGTCATCGACGGCAATGGCGATTTTGTACTCGCGCTTGGCTGGTTTGGTGCGACGCAACCAGATGCGGTCCTTCCGAAATTGCGACGCGATGTACGGGATTACGCGGCGCATGTTGATGGCTCGCCCGGTACGGAAATCCCCTGAAAATCATATGTTACAAAAACTTAGGCATTTATCTGACTTCTATAAAGGTACTGCAGTGACTTTGGTGGTATTATACACAATACACCACTGCACCACACTGCTTTGCCACTGAGGTACTATCGAATCTACAAGTACCAGGAGTACATAAGGCGGCAGCGGTACGAATTATCGACGCGTCGTCTTGCTGTTCTTCCCAGGACAGAGGTTTCTTCTAAACCAGTAGTAAAAAATAACCTTCAATTTCTTGATAATAAAAATGATTTTATTCTATGCTATGTACCAGGAGTACATAATAACTAAGCTACCGGCGCTTCGTCAGCGGCCGGCCGGTGGTCTCCTTAACGAGGCGCAGTTACCGCTGTGCTCCAAGCAAAGCTACATGCCGTAGTACCAGGAGTACATAAGGCGGTAGCAGTAGGATTTACCGGCACGTTGCGAGTGGCAGGTAAGCTCGAGCACGAGGCGCCGTCGTACTAACGTCTGACCACGCCTCCACCCTGTTACTAGACAAGTACCAGGAGTACATAAAGTGGTAGCAGTACGACTTACCGGCGCGTCGCGAGCGACCTGTGGGCTCGAGCACGAGACGCAGCCGCTCGCACAGCGCGCGCGCGGCCGCCGCACTGTCGCGCCACGCACCGCGCCACGCCTCCACCGCTTGACCGGCGCCACACGGACCACTGCTGAGGTACTCGCGTATGCTCATGTACTGCTCCAGCGTTATATCTTCTGCTAGCTGTGGCTGTTCCTCTAGTCTGAAATGTATTTTTTTATAGAATACATGTGACAAACGAGCACACAGTCCACCTGATGTTGTGGACCATAGGCCTCTTCATTTATCCTTGTTTAAAAATCAAAATGCAGACGCGTTGCCACCCCTGAGGACTAAGATGGAATGCCTCTTTTTCAGTAAAAAAGGTCTTCGGTTCTCTCCACTTACCATATGAAACACAGCAACATAAAGCTGCTATTTTACGCTGGTATTTTTTCCGACCCATTCGTGTCGTTTATATGGCTGCAGCGTGGATCTACCACATATAGATGGTTGTGGTTGAACGTTTCCATAATGTTTTCTTTACTTTCTTTAAAAACATTTTATTAAAATTTAGCTCACTTTATTAGGACAAGAAAGCAAAATTAATAAAAGGATTGAATTTATTTGAACTATAACAGGGAGTTAAACAATTCCCCGAATCACTGTATACAATTTGGGTATTGTCTGTGAGTATCGTCTGGGGTAAAGGGAATGTTATTTCACTCGTCTATCAGAAGACTTGGTTATATTGTAAGGACCATTAAGTCATTGGTGAAATTTTCAATTCAATCACGTGTTGGCAAATGTGCAGGACGTGCTATAAAGCAGTTAGTATTTATGGCAATGGCATTTACTAATACTAACTACAATACTTAAATATCATCACATTACATCTAGCTCCACAAACTATTAATTTGTTTTAGAAAATCTTAGCGCAACACTAACTTAAGAGACTCAAAAAAACACAATAGCTCATAGAAACCAACACCAAGATATGATTTAAGTGATGTACAGAAATAACAATAGGAATGTTTGTATCCAGTAAAAGATAAACATAATATATAGATTATTAATAATATAGAATATTATTTACTTTGTATGATATGTCGTCTCCTTGCCGCGGGGCACGTTTGCAGTCAATACAGCGTCACCATCTACTTCAATACCCGCCTCTCCAGTTGTTTCTTCTCCGCCATCGTTTTTATTTGCTGTCTTCTCTTGGTCTTTTTCTGGACCGTCCTTAATTTTTTCTGGTCTTAATTCCTCAGATTTCTCAACCTAAAAATTGCATTGAGTAATATTACTAGCACAGTCAATGAATATACAGTAAATTTTGCCACAGTACATTTGACTCAACAGAGTTATTTTGCAATATACGACCAAATTTGCAGAGGAGGTTCGGAATAGGTAATATATGCGAATGGTGAAAAAAAAGCTCAAACATTTTGTCCATTTTAAATTTTCTATTCAAAAATAAAATAGTAGGCGTTAGATATTTATGAATTACAATCAGTTAAAATAATGCATTACCACGCATTCTGAATTTAATAGATAAATATGGCCGTAAGTTTGAGATTTTATTGTAACAAAAAAAATTTTAATATGTTTAAAAAAATCCCGCTGGGTTTCTTGCTGGTTCTTCCCAGTACAGAGGTTTTTTGCGAATCAGTGGCAAATTAAAAAATAACTTTCAATAAGTATTATATAATAATCTATGTCGAATAATAAAAATTGTTTTCATTATTTTTTCTTCATCATTCGCGTATTCTGAACCTTCTCTGCAAATTCGCGCGTATATTGCAAAATAATCCTGTATACACACTTGCAATGAAATGTTTTAAAAAAAAAATCAATAATTGTTAAATGTACAATTAACATACACAATGTATTGTAAAGAAAAATTTTACAAAAAGTGAAACTCATTTAATTTTTACTACCAGAATTTATAAAGATTTTTTCATGCGGGGAGATCTGTTTACGACTGCCTTGGCGCATGATCTGACACAACTGTTACTTCGCCTACGCTACTTCGATTCCAGATGCGGAGGATCATCTGATTAGTGACCGCCAGTACGGTTACCATCGGGATCGCTCAGCTGGTGATCTTCTTGTTTTTACCTAACACACCGATGGGCGCAGACGGTTGAGTCCAAGGGGGAGGCTTGGCAATTATTTTATACATAGTGAAGGCCTTCGATAGACAGTGCATGCTCCGATTACAAACCTATTAATGCTGACGTTCCACAAGTCTGCCTGCTATCGCCAACGCTGTTTCTTCTGCATATCAATGATATGTTGCAAGTCGGTAACATTCATTGCTATGCGGATGACAGCACTGGTGATGCTCTATACACCGGCAGTGGCAATATTTCTCGGAAGAACGTCGCCGAGTACCGAAACAAACTTGTGTCTGAAGTAGTCTTTACGGAACAAAGTCCCGGAATGGGAGCAACTAAATCTAGTCCAGTTTAATCCCCAGAAGACACAGGTTTGCGCGTTTACCACCAAAAAGATCCCCTTTATCGTATCTCCTCAGTTTCAAGGCACCTTGTTGCCTAAGCTAGTAACGGAATCCTTGGCGTCGACATATCGAGTGATGTGCAGTTTCGTGGTCACTTGTAAGAGAAGGCCATATTGGCTTCTAAAATGCTTGTCGTGCTCAACGGAGCGGAACACCGCCTGCAACTTTACAAGACGTAGGTTTGGCCTCACATGGTATACTGTTCTACTTGACCGCATCCAGCGCAGAGCGGCTCGAATCGTCACAACCGTGCCCTCTCCGATCGGCTCGATCGATCGATCGATCGATGTTGCATCGCATCTTTTATCACATCTACCACGGGGAGTGCTCAAGGATCTTCAAGAAAAGAGCTTACGAGCTTCGTCTAAGAGGCTGGCAACGCACCTGCAATTCCCCTGGTGTTGTGGTTGATCATGGGCGGCGGTAGTCACTTAACATCAGGTGAGCCGCATGCTCGTTTGCCCCCTCTTCTATAAAAAACGTAGGGCATTTCTCACACCCTTACACAATGTACTGATGGAAAAAAACAGCTAAGTAAATTAGTTAGTTACTCAGCTATTTTTGACAGCTTTAATTACATTACTATTTTTAATGAGTTACTCATAAATATGTCTCACAACAGACGTTTATATGCGGTTTACCTTATAATCGGCCCCTAATCAGCTTACCTGTATATCATCGTTATCCACCTCCATTGGCACTTCCTCATTGTCCTTCATTTCCTCGGCCTCTTCTTCTTCCTGTTGCAATGTCGGCTGTTGTTCAGCTTGGTCTTTAGTGGCTGCATCAATAGCCTACAAATATAATTTTGCACAATTTACCAAAAGTCGCATATCATCACATAACCTGCCCTTGCCAAGTATTGTTGGACCCTCTTTTACTCGAACCAGTGTCGCCAGTGCCGCAGATCACACATTAACAAGTAACAGTTGTGCAACATTTCAATAATTTACGCATGATTAGCTACTATAATAAGAAATAACAGAGAAATGCTTTATCTAACTTGCCACCAGCTTAAGTGCGAACCATTAGGTATCATATTTCTTTTATTCTAGCCCTGATAAATTTTTCTACAGAAGGACGATCAGTAGTTTGATATATTATCGCAAGCCGTCGGCACGTATCTTCTATATGAAGGTACAACATTTCGCAAAGCAAGCTTGAACTTTGATCTGTCACGACACTCGGCTGTCGCAATCTCAATTTATATAAAATAGCATGGCATGTATATGCAATATGTAATGATAAGGATTATATCCTCCAGACCGATTTCCGAGACTAAGTGGAATTTCTCAGAATATCTCAACGGAGCCTAAGCCATCTGCACAGAATAGGATCATAGTGCTCGAGTGTATCCACAAGTGCGTGCGTTACGCGCACTCTCCAGTCTCTTATTCTCATAGACCAGTAGGACGGTAATCCGACACGACCGGAGACAGATCAGGTGCATGACTAATAGCTTAACGTGTTTTCCGAAGCGTGCGTGTATAAGCAATACAATAAAATAAACAAAACCTAGATTAATTTATCTGCTTAAATTTGAGTACGATGTATACCTGATAATCGTCTTTTTTAGCCTGTTTAACGTGTTGGAACGCGTCTGCCTCCTTATCAGCCTGATTGTCAGCCTCGCCGCCCTCCTCGGCAGTTTCTTCTTCCTTTTCCACGTTCAAAGTTCGAGCTCTCTTTTGTTTTTGCTCATTTACCTCTCCTGCAAGGCAGTTATTGTCTATTATTTATCGAACAATATACACTTATTTAAATACTGTAATTTATGCGTAACAGAGCTACACTGCAACATGAAAAAGCAGTTCAGCTGGAGAAAAAAGACACTCTTACTGAGTAGTAAAATAGCAGCTTAATATGTCATTATTTCATTTGGTGTGTGATGGGAACCAGATTAGTGTTAAGGGTCTTATTTATCACACTGGCGATTTGCAAGCGAGTTCAAAGCGAGCCGAGCGTGCAGCGAGCTCGTCGCGAAGACACCGCGCCTCAGATTAAATAATAGACCAACGTGAATAGCGCCGTCGATGCCATGTCGTAAGCACCCGTTCAACAGCCCGCCCGTCACAGAGACGAGTGTGAAAGGACGTAGCCCCGTTGAGAGATTCAAACATCGTTGATACAACGGATATAGAGTAACAGAATGGATTCCGGCGACGGAACACTGCTCACACTAGTACATTAACTGTACCCGTTTGTCATTTTTGCTTTTATAAAAACAAATTATATAATAATAAATAATAGTTAGATTAAAATTTTGATTAAAAATAGCTAGAGAGCCATTATTACAAGTTATGACGTATTTCATCTTAGTCTTCAGAAGTTATAACGCATTTGTAGCCCCTTTTAGCAACTTACCATAAAAGTCATAGAATAATATAATACACAATAGAATGGCTGTCAACTTTATTTTATACGAAGATTGGCGTCGCCAAACCCGATTCGCTGTGTTGACAGACTGTGTAAATTTACATATTTTAGACTTTTGATTAATGTTCAAGATCATCATTAAATTTTAATACATATTTATTTGTAAATAGGGTGCAATTTGGCATTATCTAAATAATTTGCATGCGAAATTTGGAAACGATTGTGACATCAAAACACATCTCGTGTTGATATTTATACGTGTGAATTGTGTAACAGTGACATTTTAGTGGCTACGCGAGCTCCGCCCACTCCCCTGTTCTATTATGTATGTATTATAGTACTCTATGATCAAAATCGACTGTAACTTCATTTGTCACTTCAATTAAAATAAATAATCGCGTATCAAAATAGGGTCTAAATAAATAGATCTGTTGCGCCCCATCTTTTTACTCACTACTTAAAATTATAACAACTTCTTAGCTATACCTAAGGTCCTTTCATGATCGGTCCTTCCAGGTTTATTTTCATGACGCTTCTGCATTTCTTTTGAAGTGTCGGCTTTGGCAGCTTGTTTATCCCCACGATGCCCTTTATCACTTTTGTCTAGTTCAGAACGCCCCGTTGACTGCTTATCTTCACCTACTTGCTCCTGAGCTTGTTCCTAAACAATAAGTAAATATCTGATCTTATCGTTTACATCGAGAAATAATTGGTAGTAATTATAATTTGCAGCCTATGTATCAATACTTACAGTAGCGCTTTCGTGACGGCCGACGTGCGATTTGTATTACTAATAGGCATGAGATCGACATATCAAAATATAACTAATAACGTTGTTGTCAAAATATCATATCCTAGGCACATAGAAGCTAATAAAATTTCAAAACAGAAAAAAGAAATTAAAAAAAATGCAAATACGTCTGTAAATATTTTTTTACGCCTTGTTTATGAAATCATTTGTAAAAAGGGTGATTTTTAAATGCGCCATAAAAGTTTTTGTTGTAGCTATTATATACCTACTTTACTATGTATTAGCTCTCTTATTGCGCAATGTGCGTTGTCTATTTTATATTTTGTGGTATTGGAATTTAAAACAAATTCTGATTTAGCCGATTTAAACTTGGACAAGTACAGTAGCGAGTTTAGTTACAGGGCAGTTGACAGTAGTGTTCAAATGTCTTCGTGGCGAGTTTAGTTAAAAAAGTACTATTTTACATTTTGAGACTAAACTCGCTCGATCACACAAGAATTTAGTTAGCCGGTGGCAGGAGACGTGTGGGAGGGTAACACTGTAAACTTAATTCGTCTAAGAATAGACCGGCTGTCTATCCCGTTCTACTTATTGTTAACTTGCTACTTTTATCGCTAATTGACGTTCAAACGAAATTTTCTACTTAACTCGCTAGGTTCGCAAGTTAACTCGGTGCTGTACTTGTCGAAGTGTAAATCGGCCATTAGTAGTAAGCCTAGTTAAGCATGAAGGAAAATCACCAACTTAAATAATCATTAATAAATAAGCTACCTAAAATAATCTAATTCGTACAATAAATGTTTGAATTGGTTCTACAGTTTGCGTTTATGATTCGGTTGTCGTTTGCGCATTCAGTAGGACACCATTACAATTGATATCGATATCTGAAAACGGTTTTCAGTATCTATATGAAAACTCAATATCGATTATGTAACCGTTACAGGTATAGGCTGAAAACGCCCATGCTAACTACTGCTAATAATAATAGTAACAAGTAATTAAAATATATTTATGCCAAATTTCATTAAAAAAGATAGAAATATTGTCCACTGACTCACTGCTATTGTATATGACCATTCAGTTTGGTTTGTTTTCAAATGGAAAAATTAAGCATACTATTCATACTCTTTATAATTAAATTTCTTTTCTAAACATTTTACGTTAAAAAGTTACAGCAAATACCACAGAATAAATAATAGTACTAGGTACATAAGTTACACTCTTTTGATGTTGACTGCTTGCCGACGTTTTATAGCCTACATAATTATTTTTAATTAGATAAATCGCGCTCGCAAGTTAAATAAAACTTTATCGAGAGTTTCCGTATTACTTTGTATCTTTTCCCCTTCCTACGTTACGACGGACTTTCCGTTTTTACGAAGGGATGTCAATAAAGAGTAACAAAATACATTGCGAAATGTTAATTAAGTTAGGTGAAATACCTATTCTGACTATGGTCGACTGACCATATTTTCGCACCTATGGAAGTTCTGCGATGCCTAACGCATGCAACTTGCAAGGCCATTCGTCGAGAATCGCGATGCTTGGCTCGGAGGAAAAAGGTAGATAGTGTAAACAACAAATAAACTCGAAATACGATTCCTAACAGAAATGTAATCGTATTCTACTTAGTTTTAATTTCAGTGTTTTGTGTCATTATAACTTAAAATATTTTAAATACAAAAGCAAGTATACTAGGTATGTAAGTAGATACTTGGATAGCGAAGTAAATTTCAACTAAATTTTGTAAAAAAGTTCGTAGATATAAGATAAATTATTACTTATTTTTTTTTTGCTGTAAGTACTTATCTAACAATAAAAATTAGATAAATTCACGTTTCATAACTTCCTACTAAAATCCTTCGGTAATAAAGAATGATATATCTGAAACATTATGTTGGTCATTGAGCGTCTATCCACGCATAGTTATAGTAGGAAGGACGTTTTTCCGTATTAAAATTTATCAAATAGATGGGTAATATACATAATATATAATTTTAAATTACATTAAAACTTTTTAACTATTTTATGCTACAATTAAATATAGTAACCACTAAACAAAAAGAATTTCAATAAGTATTTACAAAAAAATATTTACGTAAACAGCGTTAAAAAAACTTTATCATTCAACCGCCTACAACGTGCTAGCGTATGCGTATTTCACCTTGGGTGCGTCGCGATTTAGGTAATCATTTTACGCAGGTAGCAAGAGTGACAGAGGCCTGTAAATACTTACATAGGGGGCTGCTTCCTCATCTTTGGTTTGCTCAGTATTGGTTTCCACGTTATCATTAGCACCACGATCCATCTCCGCATTCTCAGCTCTTTCACCCATGGAAGGATCATCGCTTGATGGATTGGCCTGAGGGTTTGCTTCGTGTTCTTTTTTTTCCACATTATCATTTTCATTTATGTCATCTGGATTTTTGGGCATGTCGTCTTCATTTTTGTCTTCAGGAAATTTAGGGTTATCTTCTTCAGTTTCTTGAGGATGTTCAGCATTCGAATCATCGTCAGCGTTATCTTTTTCTTCGTCTTGCTTTTCTTCAGCTTTTTCTTGACTTTCTATGTTCTCATTATCCTTAATAATAAAAAAACAAACAGGTTTCATGTAAAATTTATGTCATTTTTAAGTCTTTATAATGTTTATAGTCGTTTAAAATAAATACAAGCAAGATAGTAGGAAGCGCGTTCATAACTTAGCTCAAGGGCTGAGGCTCAACGAATTTGATTAATTTTAAAATTTACGCGCGCATTCATTGTCCCATGACCCTCTCTGAAAGAAGAGCACACTTGTGCGCGGGAGTGGGACAACACAGGCTACAACTTTTCTTTACGTTTTACGAGAGCGACATATTGCAGCTGAAATATTTAGATTTAAATGTTTGTTGATTAAAACTACTTTTACGAATTTCTTTCGCGTTTTATTTATTTTATTTTTAACCCGACGTTTCTGGTGCTTTCCAGCACCCATGGTCACGGGGGACTGAGGTGACTGACGTCCCGATGTCAAAGTTAACCCGGAGTACCTTCAGCTTTTTTAATTATTGTCTTTGGTCCGATCTACGCAGAATGAACTAACTGTGGTTTGAAGTCTTGCAGTGGTATGCTTGGGTTTAGTTTTAATTTTATTAATTATAGGATCCCAAGCAGGTGGTAATACCAAGCCTCCTTCTCTATTGAAATTAGGATGTTTTTTAATTTCAATAGCCTCACGTATCATCCTTGGTAGGAATCGGTGTTCTTTCGCGAGGATTTGTGGTCTATCAAATCTGATGTAATGGTTAGGGCCATCTAGGATATGATCGCAAACTGCAGACTTCCCGGAACGTTGATGCTTCACGTCAGCTATGTGTTCTTTTACGCGGGTTCTAATTGATCTCTTTGTTTGCCCTATATATGAGAGACCACAATCACAATCAAGCTTGTACACTCCTGCATCTTGTAGAGGAATATGACACTTGACGGATGGTAAGAACTGACTAATCTTCTTCGGCGGCTTGTAGAATGTTCTAATAGAAGCTCGCTTCAAGATGTAGCCAATCTTGTCTGTGACACCTCTGACATAAGGTAGTACAGCAGGCACACCCTCGACTGTGGCCGGCTTCACTCGGTCACTGTGACGGAGGCGCGGGACCCGAAGCTTGTTGTCGTGCAGAACCTGCTTGACGTGCTGAAGCTCGGCGGCCAGGTGTTTGCTGTCACAGATTCCTCGTGCTCTCTGTAACAAAGATTTGCCCACGGTAGCTAACTGTGAAGGATGGTGGTGAGATTCACCATTTAAGTATCGGTTTGTATGGGTCTTTTTTTTCTGTACACAGTATGACCTATGGTGTTGTTAGGATTTCGGATGACTAACACATCTAGGAAAGCTAAGGAATTATTTGCCTCTAACTCCATAGTAAATTGAATTTTAGAGTTTATGGAATTAAGATGTTCTAAAAATGCAGTTACTTTGTCTGATGGTAAAATTGTGAAAGTATCGTCTACGTACCGCTTGTAGAACCTTGGGGTGACAGATGCAGTAAGGAGGGCTTTCTCCTCGAAGTCTTCCATGAATATATCGGCGACAATGGGAGATACAGGTGAGCCCATCGAAACACCATCTACTTGCTTGTAGAACTCATCCTTCCACAATAGATAGCCAGATGTAAGGCAATGTCTTAGTAGTTCTGCATATTCTGGTGGCATGTTATTTTCATCTAGTTTCCTAGTTATAATTGAGATGCAGTCTTCAACAGGTAGACATGTAAATAGAGACTGAACATCAAAACTGACCATGGTTTCATTTTCAGCAAGACGTAGGTCTTTTATCTTACTGACAAAATGGTATGAATCCTTAGTATGTGCTCTTGTGTGTCCTCTGAGTGGTGATAATATTTTGGCTAAGTGTTGCGCCAATCTGTAAGTTGGCGAATCGATTTGACTCACTATTGGACGTAATGGAGCGTTAGGTTTGTGTATTTTTGGTAACCCATACAACTTGGGAGGTTTTGCACACGAAGGTACCATCGAATTGACGTCTAGATTCAATTTCTCGGAGTATTTCTTAATTAGATCGCTAGTTGTTTTAAGCGTATTAGTTGTAGGGTCTGTTTTGACCTTACGGTATGTACTTTCATCCGATAAAAGTTGTTGTATTTTAAAATTGTAATCCGACGTATCCATTACAACCGTAGCATTTCCTTTATCTGCGCGGAGAATCGTAAGCTCTGGTCTGTTGCGTAAGGTTTTTAACGCGTTAAATTCATTTTTGGGAAGATTTAATTTCGGCACTGTACTTCGACGTAACATAGACGAAATGTCTTGGCGTATGGCCTCTAAATCATCTTTACCAATATTATTTTTATACAGACAATCCTCAACACTACAGATAATGTCTTCATACGGGATTCTTCGCGGTGTAATCGCGTAATTAAAACCTCTTCCTAAAACTTTTATTGTCTCCCAAGTTGTATGGGTTACCAAAAATACACAAACCTAACGCTCCATTACGTCCAATAGTGAGTCAAATCGATTCGCCAACTTACAGATTGGCGCAACACTTAGCCAAAATATTATCACCACTCAGAGGACACACAAGAGCACATACTAAGGATTCATACCATTTTGTCAGTAAGATAAAAGACCTACGTCTTGCTGAAAATGAAACCATGGTCAGTTTTGATGTTCAGTCTCTATTTACATGTCTACCTGTTGAAGACTGCATCTCAATTATAACTAGGTAACTAGATGAAAATAACATGCCACCAGAATATGCAGAACTACTAAGACATTGCCTTACATCTGGCTATCTATTGTGGAAGGATGAGTTCTACAAGCAAGTAGATGGTGTTTCGATGGGCTCACCTGTATCTCCCATTGTCGCCGATATATTCATGGAAGACTTCGAGGAGAAAGCCCTCCTTACTGCATCTGTCAGCCCAAGGTTCTACAAGCGGTACGTAGACGATACTTTCACAATTTTACCATCAGACAAAGTAACTGCATTTTTAGAACATCTTAATTCCATAAACTCTAAAATTCAATTTACTATGGAGTTAGAGGCAAATAATTCCTTAGCTTTCCTAGATGTGTTAGTCATCCGAAATCCTAACAACACCATAGGTCATACTGTGTACAGAAAAAAGACCCATACAAACCGATACTTAAATGGTGAATCTCACCACCATCCTTCACAGTTAGCTACCGTGGGCAAATCTTTGTTACAGAGAGCACGAGGAATCTGTGACAGCAAACACCTGGCCGCCGAGCTGCAGCACGTCAAGCAGGTTCTGCACGACAACAAGCTTCGGGTCCCGCGCCTCCGTCACAGTGACCGAGTGAAGCCGGCCACAGTCGAGCGTGTGCCTGCTGTACTACCTTATGTCAGAGGTGTCACAGACAAGATTGGCTACATCTTGAAGCGAGCTTCTATTAGGACATTCTACAAGCCGCCGAAGAAGATTAGTCAGTTCTTACCATCCGTCAAGTGTCATATTCCTCTACAAGATGCAGGAGTGTACAAGCTTGATTGTGATTGTAGTCTCTCATATATAGGGCAAACAAAGAGATCAATTAGAACCCGCGTAAAAGAACACATAGCTGACGTGAAGCATCAACGTTCCGGGAAGTCTGCAGTTTGCGATCATATCCTAGATGGCCCCAACCATTACATCAGATTTGATAGACCACAAATCCTCGCGAAAGAACACCGATTCCTACCAAGGATGATACGTGAGGCTATTGAAATTAAAAAACATCCTAATTTCAATAGAGAAGGAGGCTTGGTATTACCACCTGCTTGGGATCCTATAATTAATAAAATTAAAACTAAACCCAAGCATACCACTGCAAGACTTCAAACCACAGTTAGTTCATTCTGCGTAGATCGGACCAAAGACAATAATTAAAAAAGCTGAAGGTACTCCGGGTTAACTTTGACATCGGGACGTCAGTCACCTCAGTCCCCCGTAACCATGGGTGCTGGAAAGCACCCGAAACGTCGGGTTAAAAATAAAATAAATAAAACGCGAAAGAAATCCGTAAAAGTAGTTTTAATCAATGTACAGTGTTCGCGTAAATATAAGAAATCATTATTTAAATGTTTGCTTGAAAATAAAAAATGTTATCAATTTAAAAGACAGTTATTAGAAAATTTAAAAAAGTAAATTCGTTTACTGTTGCATCTGGCGACACACAACACCATCCACTGTGATGCATGTTATATGGGTCAGACAATCACTTTACAAAGTTTGCTTACTTCTTATGCCACGTGGCTTGACCCCACCACATACATAAGTGACTATTCCATCTTTATATTTTTTAACGGACATGTTTACTCGTAATTTGAACATATTATGAATTACCTATTTAAAAAACCCATTATAGAAGATTTTACAGAGAAATACTTATGACTTCGATATCTGTGGCTTTTGATGGGTTTATTCAACCCATCATATGTAATTGTAAGTAATTCTGATAATAGTGTGCCTAAGAAGACTGCCTTTACAATTCCATTCTCATGATTTATACTATAAGAACTAGAAAACAAGCTTTAAATTTATCCGCTGGTTATTTTTAAAATCATAGAATAACTAAAATTAGAAAAAACTGATCTATTTTTACTAAAAATAACCCTTTTACAACAAAATTTATAATGTGTCTGTCTACTCTAGGTGTAAATCTAACCTGTTCATCTCGCCTATCTTCATCGTCACCATCGTCTTCATCACTGGATACTTCAAGTCCATTCTTATTGCCCTTCTCTTCTTCCTCCTTCTCTTTACTATCTTCTTGTTGTTCTTCTGCGACGGCTTGTTTCATCACATCAACATCAAATGGATTTTCGGATTCTGTTTCACCTTCATCCTGAAAACATTCATCAACAGCTGAATATTCGTATTTTTTCCATTTTACTACAGAACTAGCTGGGCTGTTGGCTGCGTTGCAGTGCCCGTCATTGCATACAAAATTTACTAAAGGACATTGCTCAAAGTAACCTATGAGTCAGCACATATGGTATCATGAAGGTTAGAGAACAGGAGAACGATCACTACGTATCATACGCATAGCCCACCTGTCCTTTAAAAAAAAATTAAATAAAATTGTAGAATTTATAGCGGCACTGACATCGGTGAGTAGTGACTGCGAAGTTAGCTGTTTATGAGTACAAGTAGATGAAGTTAGTTGAATAATGTACAAATTTTCTCCGCGGCATTGGTGAGAAAATTTTCATGCTCCGTAATTTTGTAATTTTTGACAAAAAAAAAAACATTAAAAAATGGAGAAATATTTAATTGTGCGTGGATGTGCAGGTGGTTTAGCATCTGATCGGAAAAATAGACTGAAAATGACTTTTATTGACCGAACTTAGCGATCGCAGCGCCTCACTTATGGTGTCCATATTTCTGGGACACTATTTTCTACGGCGATCGTTCTCTTGTTCTCTAACCTTCATGTATGGTATCATGGGGTAGTAAGCGGGTCGCGGAGCGGGGTGCGTATCGCTGATTGGCTGTGCGTATCGTTCACACGCGGTGATTGGCCACTGCTACTTACGTACGGCTACTATTGGTGCACTGATACGACATGCGCACCTATTCCCTCCACGTTTAATTCAGCGCTAAATTTACGCGACGAGTAATGTAACTTGTGATGGGCAATAAATTACATTATTACTTTTGACAGCCATTCTATTGCGTATTATAGTATTATATGTTACCTATAAGAGACCCTTTTTACTAGACATGAGGCATTCCATCTCAGTATGAGTTTCCATCTTAGTAAGAGTTAGAGGTAACAACGTAACTGCATATTGATTCTTAATCGAGGATGGATGAAGATGTCTCTGGGCCACATCATTCACTTACGATCAAGTGGACTGTAATGCTCATTTGCCAACCCTATTACATATACATATATATATATATATATATATATATATATATATATATATATATATATATATATATATATATATATATATATATAACAACCGTAGCGTAATTTCATGTTTAAAAAAGGGCGACGAAGAACATTTTTAGTAATTTAAACATTTTAGTTTAAATAAAAAGCATCAGGCCTTTGCATAACAACGCGTCCGTAACATTTTGCGGTGGCTGTTGATAATCGATCTAAAAATGAATAAGGGTCCAAGAGGAATATAATGAGAAGGGAACATCATATTGAATATAATTTTATAGTTCTTCGCTTCCATTCCGCGCATTTATTTACCTTTCCTTTTAAGCTTATAAAGTTTAAAAGACGTGCTAATATATGAAGACAAGAAAGAGAAACGTTTGATTAAAATACCTTTTCCTCCCCATCTTCATCATCGACATTCATGTCCTCTGGTAAGTCGAAATCTTCAGGTGCGGGTAATTGTTGTTCCTTACCGTGATAGGGGTCAATCTGGAAGTACAGTGGAAGACATTTGATTATCTTAAATCTTCTTCTTAAATTTTCTTAATATTTTAAGTCGTCAATAAGCAGGATAGATTTGAATAAACTCTCATTGGGTGCGTTTGGCAGAAAAAAGTGTAAACAACGTTGTCATTAAAACCATAGGTAGTTGGCTTTAGTATAAAAATATTTATCTTTATATCATTATCATTTATTACTTTATATCATTTATTCATTCTAAAATTTAAAAGGTTTCTGTCCGACACCCGCCCATATGCGCACGAGTGACGTAATCACTGTAAAGATCACCCGCGCTAGCTCCCTACACAACATTCCAATAAAAACACAATAGGTACACAGAACCTGTGATGTAACTTTTCCTTCATACTTTCATCCTGGCTTAGCATAGGCAAACATAGAGGAATTAAGGAAAAATTGAGATTTTACTAAAAAAAATGTTGTTATTTTTCAAGGATAACGGTGTTTACACCCAATATAGAAAAATTTAAATTAGACCCTACATTACAAAAAAAAAAAGGAAAAAGAACACAAGAGCTTTAAGTACAAATTTGAGGCATGGTTATGTAAATAGCTAGTATGTCTACAGTTCTTTAAGTAATAATAAAATACAGCAAATGTAAATCCTACTTTAAAATTATATATGAAAGTTAACATATTTTGCGTAAATTTGCACACAACCTTGTTTAGCCGTAATTTATATTCAAGCCTTTTAAGATGGAACTTTCATCCTACAAACAATTTTATACATTTCAAGTACACAAAATATTTAAAATAGTAAGAAGACATATACATATATGAACAACAAACTCACGTGATCATCATCAACTTCGGGTTCATCCATTTCATTAATGTCTTTTTTCTGCTTTTTCTCTTTACCATCAGTTCCATCATCAGTACCTTGTTCTTGCTCTTTGGCACCCATTTCTTTTTCGCCTGTACTCTCTCCTTTCCCTTTTTCTTCTTTATCTTTCTTCTCCTCTTGTTCTTCGTCTAATTCCTCGTCATCTTCTGATCCCCAGATTTGTTGGTCTAGTCTACAAAAAATTTTACAATCCTTAGCGCATGAATGTATGGTATAAAATATCGTTGTCCACATCGTTAATATCATCGCGGCTCATTGGAAAGCCTTATTGGAATGTAGATCAATCTCAAAGAATAAAACAAAGCATTAGCCTGGTTTTATCAGCATAGTGTTTGGAACAAAAAAAGATTTTATGCCAAACATTTTGCCATCGATTCTGAAGCTACTTATTACTAACTGTTTGTTAAAACTATGACTCACTCTGGTTTTACTAAAACATCCATCTAATGTCTTTCTCACATGGATATATTCGTAAACTAAGCGAATGCAAAGCAATCCGCAGGTCGCCTAATCTCTGATACTTTACCAAGCTAGCTTTTTCACATGAGGCTATCCAAATAACGCTATTCTATAATGATACTTCCTCCCAGCCTGCCCTGGAATTTAATTCACACATACTATCATCATTTATTCAATTCTATTCAAGGAATTGCAGAAGATTACAATGAATTATAGGTTGACCGTGTACGAATATGTATCCCACTAACCCATTTCGACCTGTGCGACAAAAAAAAACAAACGAGGAGATGGCCAGCAATATCTTCCTAATGGTAACTAAAAAAACTGCGGTTTCCAACTTACATGGTAACTATGGCAAACGTCCTTCTTATGAGGCAATCTATATGGAGGGGTCCATCCATTAATAGAGTATAATAATAGAAGTATCATTATAGAATAGCGTTATTTGGATAGCCTCATGTGAAAAAGCTAGCTTGGTAAAGTATCAGAGATTAGGCGACCTGCGGATTGCTTTGCATTCGCTTAGTTTATGTATATATTCAGTAGTGGACTTTGATAGGTTTTGATGATAGTGATGATAATTATAGGTACGTCATGAGATGGATTACTATGACTATTTTTAAATTATTACTTTTTTATATGAGAGGAGGAAAAGGAGCATGCGGGTTACCTGATGGTAAGTGACTACTACTAGCAGCCCATGAACAAATGCAAAACCAGGGAAATTTCAGATGCGCTGCCGGCCTTTTAAAACAGAGTAAGCTCTTTTTATGAAGGCCCCTAAGTGGAATCGGTCGGGAAAAATCGCTGATGGTAGTCGATTCCACAAGGAAATTGTGCGAGGAAGTAATCTTATTGTAAATCGCACAGTAGTGGACCGCTAATCATCCAGGTGGTAAGGATGGTATCTCGAGTTCTGTCGCGATGTGTGATGGTGAAATTGAGCGTCTGGAATTAGTCCGAACAATTCCACAATGCACTCCCCGTGGTTAATTCGATAGAATATGAAAAAAGATGCAACATCTCTTCGCAGCGCCAGTGAGTCAAGCCGATCAGAAAGTGCTCGGCTGCGCTGGATGCTATCAAATGGAAGAAGTTGGCACTAGGGAGCCGCGGCATAGAGATGTGAAAAGTATTTCATGTGAGGCCGAACCCGCGCTTTGTAAAGTTGCAGACTGTGTACCGGCATAAAACACTGTCCCGCTCTGATGAGCACGCCAAGTTTTTTAGAGGCCAGTTTGGCCTTGCCTTCCAAGTGACCACGAAATTACACGTTATTCGATATGTCGACGCCGAAGATTTTTTCAGTTTTCACGAAAGCTATTTTCCATGATTTCGGGACTACGCCTAGGGAGTAGAAGTACCGGAAAAGACACGTTAGAACCAGTACTAACTCTGGAACATACGTCTTCAGCACAATTGGGTGGATTCTGTCAGGCCCACTCGACTTGTGGATGTCCAGGGAGAGGAGTGCTTTACATACTGAGCACTGTGTACCCCCGTCATCGAGAGTTGAGTTGGATGCAAAAAGAGAGCCTAAAAGATTTGCTTTCTCTTTTGCGGCGTGGGCCAGTGTATCGTCCTCCTTGTGCAGAGATGGTAGTGATAGCCAACTGGCGCTGCGAAGAGATATTAGATCTCTTTGCATTTTCTTTCGTATATACCATGGGGAGTGCTCTTAGGAATTGTTCGGATTAATCCCAGCCGCCAAATTTCGTGAACGCACTACGCGGCAAACGTCCCGATACCATCCACACCATCTGGATTCTTGGCGGTCCACCACTGTACGTTTCAAAAGGAGTTTTATTCCGCGTACGACCTCTCTGTGGAATAGTTTACCACCGGCGATTTATTCCGAACTGATACGACCCGGGGATTTTCAAGAAAAGAGCTTACCCCTTTCTAAAGGGCCGGCAACGCCAGGGGAATCGCAGGTGCAATTCCCCTGGTGTTGCGGTTGATCATGGACGGCGGTAGTCACTTAACATCAGGTAAGTCGCATGCTCGGTTGCCCCCTCTTCTATAAAAAAAATGGCTTATAGAAACTCTCATGGACAGCCTTGGCGAGAGACCAGAATGCACACATTCCTTAAAGAAGGCGAACTAATTTCTTCTCTATTAATGCTGGCGTTCCACAAGGCTGCGTGCTATCGCCAATGCTGTTTCTTCTGCAACTCTAAAACTCTAATGAACATAGGCCTCCCCCATCGATTGCCATAAAGCACAGTAATGAGTCACTTGCATCTATCACTCTGCATGTTTCATCGGATCTAATTATAAAAAAACTGCGGTTACCAACATGCTTTCTAATCATCACTACTGTGCTTATAACATATCCTCACCAATAAGATAGGAGTAGTAACATAAAAATTCAAACCACGTACTTTTCAGCTGCGTTGTCTATGTCGCCCATTTGCTTATCAGCGTCCTCTTCGTCATTCTCTTGGTCAGAATCGTTATCTTCTAAAACAATTTTAAAAATATAATATATATGAAAAAATATATAAAACACACTATAAGATAATATATTGTTGCGCGCCTAAGTCGACGTCATGTACCCGGCACTAGCGCCATCTAGTGTCGGGGACGAGAGCGAGGAGAGCTTTCCAGAAAATGACATCACTAATCTTTCAACCGACAGCACCATCTGGTGTCGAAACGAAGAACTAAGCTTCTAGAAGCCGACACTCGAACTTTCGGCGCCTTGTCGATTGGTGCGCGTATTCACTTGAATGTTCTGGATGTTTCTGTGCTAATGTGTATTTATAGGCGCTGCAAGATGTGATCGGGGAAGTATTGAATTTGGCGAGAAATTCTACTAAGCATTATGAAAGGAAAAACTTAAAAATCCATTCTTTTTCCAAATTTTACAACTTTTTGTAAAAGTTAATTGTAATTGTTATTATTAATTGTAATTAATTTACCACTTGCTCAGTGGTGAAGAAAAACGTGCAAGTTTGAGAAATAAAAATATATTTCAGACATGTGATTTCCGCCGACACGTATTTGGGCATGGCGGCGTTCACTTCCTTGCCATAAAACCCTATGGATGTAACCCTAACTTAAAAAAGTTAACTCTATCCTGTTAACTTTTTTATAGGATAGGGTGACAAACTAGCACACGGTCCACCTGATGGTAAGTGGTTTCTGCGGCCTATAGACATCTATATCTTTCCTCGATTACAAATCAAAATGCAAATGCGTTGTCACCCGTGAGGACTAAGATGGAATGCCTCGTATCCAGTAAAAAGGGTCTCCAGTTCTCTACACTCACCGTACGAAACACAGCAGCATTAAGCTGCTATTTTACGCTGGTATTCTGTGAGAGCGTGGTCCTTCCCCGATCGAGTCGACACATTCGTGCTACAACTATACTACTAATATAACTGCAGCATGACTCTACTACGTATAAAAACTTTCAAAATCATTATACAAATGTACCCTTTTGTTCTACATCTTGTAAATGCGAATCAAAATCATCAGTCATATTTATTCCTTTCTCTTCTTCTTTGCAATCCTTGTCCTCTTCTTTTTTCTCTTCACCAGGACGTTGTGCGTCGTCTAGTTGATCCTATTCAAAAATAGAAAGAATTATTTGTATATTTAAACAAAATAACATCATCATCATTACCCTAATAAGGATATATCCAAAAATATACTATGTTAAGAGGGCTTTTATCAAAAAATTGTACGTAATTGCGAGGTTTCTTTGCTGGAATTGTATGTTTTTAGTTCGTTTCTTGAAATAACAATTACGTGTTAAAATAGTTCGTTTTAGAGAAATAATAACTTACAACAATAATAAAGCGAATTTTAGATAACTTATTTATTTATTTAGTAATAATCATTCTCCCGAAAAACTTCTGTGAGTTTTTTTTTGACCTGATTTGATGCACTAATTTCTAGTTCTATTGAATGAAGACCATCAAAAATTTCTTTTTTATCTCGCAAATATCTCATACTTTTATAATAATAGAATAAATTTTCGTTATATGCCTTTTAAGTAAAGAAAAAAAGCTGGACCTTATTCAATTATCGACCGAAAAGGCTTCAAAACAACCCCCAATATCTCCGAAATTCTATATCATTTTGACGTAATATTTATACCAAAATAATCTTCAACATTTCCGTAAATTATATCTAATTTATTTGTACTTTCCAAATACCTATAATATTATTTAACCAATTAAATAAAAGTACTAAATATATCACTACACCCAGGATATGTGCTTAGAATCGCGCAAGCGCTTTTTAAGAAATTGAAGGATTTTTGTAAGTTAAATTCGCGCGCTTCATCGGGTCTATACGATCGTTGTGTGCAACGATTGCCATATAGAGCATAGACGCTGCTATTGTGTGCATGCTAGAACTTCTAGGGATGGACAAGTGAAAAAATATCGATATATATCATATCGATATTTTATAACAGTATCGATATATATCGCGTGATAAATATCGATATATCGTCATGTTTTGCATGATGTGGTAGGATAAGGCCCAGAATGGTATTATTGGACGGTTAGACGACGAAAAAAAAGCGCGACAACAGCACATGAATGCTTTTGTAGCTACTTTTGTTGCCTGATGTTTTGTCGATTAATACAACATTTTAAAATATATCGAAATTGATTCGAATTCGATACTACAAAATAAATATCGAATATCGATATAATCAGATTTAAAAATACCGGCGAAATATATCTATATTTTTAGAGAAATTTCGATATATCGATATTTTTAATTTAAACCTAAGAACATCGTAAACTACGACCGCTCGATCAATGCCGTTGCGGTAAATATTTTTCTAATTTAAAATTATAGTAATTACAGTTTTTTAATAAAATAATGATTAATTACATTTGCATGTTCTATTTAAACGGTTGCAACCGTACTATATATATATATATATATATATATATATATATATATATATATATATATATATATATATATATATATATATATATATATATATATATTTACGTACACATAAAAGATATTAGACCGACAAATACGATTCCAATTTCCAATATACAGGGTGTCCAATATACAGGCTATAAGTGAAACCAAACCACTGGTTTCAAGGACAACGGTGTTTACACTAACATCCATATAGAATTCGATGATCCAAAGGTATTGTTTATTTTTCAAAGAAATCTATACGAGCACACCTGAAACCTATGTGTTTAATGAGGTCGGTTTTACTTTCTATCTTTAATAAATGCGCTCTTAAGCAAATTAATCTTTTCAAGCCGCTAAATTGATTACAATCTGCCATCTGTTAATTCAATAAGCTTTTGTTATTTTACAAAATGTTAGGTTTTCTAGGTTATAAAGAAATGTACTTGTGTAGAAGTCCTTGAGTAAAAGACTGCTCGAGTTACACATAGACAAATAAAGTAGGTAAATTACGTCATCCCAATATACACAACTACATACAACTATTTTCCGGCCGGGGGTATTTTTCGTAGTCATTTTTCGTAGGTATTTTCGGGGCTATTTTTCGTAGGATATTTTTAGTAGTTATTTTACCTGGTTTTCAATTCTTTCGGAGACATCCTTTTGACCTTCACCTTCTCCGAGTCCCATACCAGTAGATAAATTCCCTGGACCGTCTCCTTCACCATCTTCCATATCCAAGTCTGATGGCTTGCAAAAACTGAAAAAAAAAACTTTATGAATATAATTCATACTTAATTTTAATATAAATAATATAAATTTCGTAATATAATACAATTCTACAAAAAAAATATTTGCTTCAAATTAGAAAGGAATATTATATAGTAGGACAGTTTAGGAATATCAATCGTTTCTCAGATATAAAATATAATGTACAATATACAACACTGTAAAGAAAATTGGTATATATCATTAAAAATAGGAATCTATAATTTTAACTCACCCTTTAGTGGCCAAATCAGAGAATATCTTCAATAATACAGAGAGCATTTTGCAAGAAACTCTGTGGACAGCCACCTTTTGCGATATAAAATATTGGATAAATAACATAGTTTGTTCCAATATTGGAACTACTCTCATAACTGCAATTTTGACATCTTCAGTCTTTGTCACTGTTGCTATATATTGCACATAGTTGGTTAATAGCGTATGCACTTTATCAAGCATGACATCTAATTGTAACAGTTTAATATCACTCGAAAGGTTATCTTGTAAATATTCTTTCAAATGATTATCTTCAAGCATTTCTTTAGATTCTTCTTTATCCTTTACAGTGTCATCGATTATTTCATCAATGGCATTTAAAACATCAATATTATCTTGACTTTTGTCAACAGGTAAATGTTTTTTGTACAGGGATTGTATGATCAAAAGCATGTTTGCTATTAAATCTTCAGTTTCTTTGACCAATTTGTTACCATTTCTGCCCATATCTATGTCAACCGGTTTATCTAATTGATCAATTTGTTTTATTATTTCTTTTAAATATGTGTCCAAGTTATCCAAACTTCTCAACATGGGATGTTGCGGGGTATGTTCCAAATCAATAAAAGACTTTAGTCTAAACTGATACTCTTGTTTGATCTCGGCTAATTTGTTAATAATGATTTCTAAATTATTTTTAGCCTCATTTGTAACGTCAATATGAGACTGTGACAGAGTAGGCAATTCTCGAACGCATCGTCCTATTTTCTGTGGAATTGAACTTGCTAGTTTATGAAGAGCTGTTTTCTGTTTGGCGACTATGGTAATTACAGATTTGGCCGACTTATAAAGAGCATTCCATTCATCACTATTTTTATAACATCGGGTTAAAGGCGAATCAGAAACTACAGCATCAAATTCCGGCCCACAGCTATCATTCAAAGTTTTCTCTGGGCATGATTGCAGTAAAACACAGAATTGATCAAGCAATATGCTTAAGTTGCAGTAACACTCCGAGTAAATTATAAGTTTCTCTTTTAATGTTGATATGTTTGTCTCATCAGACGCAGCTTCTAATGCAGCTGTCAAATTTGTGACAAGAGTACGTAAGTCACAGAGGCGTCTCGAGTATTTAGCAACGGATTTCTTTTGCGTTATTGTCAGTTTCTGCAGATTTAAAATAATATGGATAACATTACATAACACAATCAATTAAAAGAATAAATTGATATTAAACAGAATATTATGTTTGTAGTGACACACCAAATAGATATAGAAATTACCAGTAATTGAGCTGCGAATCCTTTACATCTTTCGATATTCTGCATGCCTAGATCGGCATGTGGTGATATCAAAGCAGCCGCGAGCCACCTGTGTCGTGCAATATTTCTTTGGAAGTATTTTTCACATCCGGACCAAAGCAAGGACAGTGTTGCGTCGCAACGTCTAAAATACAAATAAAATTTAGGTACTTTCCCAATCGAGGCAGATAGATTAGTTTATTTCAGTTATTTCCATAGCATAATGTCATGATGGGATTTTGCTATGGGGGAATGCGACTGATTTAGAAACTATTTTTGTTTTGCAGAAGAGGGCCATTAGAGCTATTTACAACCTTAAACTGAGTCTCTTAGAGAAAAATTTAAAGAAATAAATATATTAACTTTGACCTCTCAGTATATCTATGAAAATTTGATGTATGTTCACAAATACAAAGGTAGTTTTAGTAAAAAAAGTAACATACACTCTGTAAACACTAGGAACAAACACAAGCTAGTGATACTAGTTTTTCGACTTCACAGAGTCAGTAATTCATTCTTGGGGCAAGGTATACGCTATTACAACAAAGTCCCAGAAAATAAACAATCTCTCTCTTACCAAGTTTAAATATTTAATTAAACAAAAACTGTATAAAAAGGGTTATTAAGATATAAATGAATACATGGTTAATAAAACCCTCAGGAATGAGGTGGTCGCGTCCAAGCTGTTTCTAAAATAAATTTTGTAAATATTTTGTGACCATTGACATTGTATTTTTTTTTAATCCCGCTGGGTTTCTTGCTGATTTTTCCCAGGACAGAGGTCTTTTTTCGAACCAGTGATAGAGTAGAAAATTGACTTTCAATAAGAATTACTTGTAATCTATATTGAATAAAAATTATTCTATTCTATACAATTCCCTCGGTGTTGCAATTATTCATGGGCAGTGGTAGTCACTTAAAATCACGTGGGCCGAATACCCGTTTGCCCCCTCTGATATTAAAAATATATATATGCATATATATACATTCTTACCTGCTTTTCAAGTAATTAATAGCAGCATCCAGATCGATGGGAGGTATCGTAAAGTCGTATAAATCACCATTGCAAGCTGATAAAATGACTAAGCCTGTGCGGTAGTTTAGACCAATTTTGGCTAGGTACTTAAAGAGATCTGCAAGAGCCTTGCGTTTTTGTTGAACTATATTCTTTGCTTGTGACTGTTGCTTTTCTTTTGGCAGAGTATTATCCACCTAATTGCAAAAAAATATATCATTATTTAGTTTATTTAAAAACTCTTCTTTAGTTTATATAAAAACTCTTTATTAGATAAACGTATGTGTGTATATTTACTGTTTTAAAAAAGAAATCCCATAGCGTCAAGAAGACAAATTTTGAAACATTCATCAATTTTAATTCATATTTTAACATATACTAATAACACACAACACACGAAAAGAAGAAGGATTCCATCCGACAACCCCTAAAATTCATTACGTGGTCCTTTTGGCGATCCGGATTAACGAAGATTAACGTCAACGAACAATACAACAAAACAAATTCAAGGTGTTGCATCGAGGAATCAAAGTTTATTCTTCAAAAGCAATCACAAGACTATAAGACAAAATTTAAACAAAACACATCGTCAAGATTGACAGTGACTGTACACGCGGAGCACGGATTATACAGCAAATGCAACGCACAATGACGGATTTCAGCCCGTGGCTATCATTTGCAACGCTCAATTCTGCGCTTATCATTTATATTTGTAAAATAAGAAAATCTAATCATCATCGGTTCAGATCGAATTTCATAATTCAATAAAAAATTATTTAAAAATAATATATGGAGGAATTAGTCATCGTAAAATATATGTAATAAGTTCAGGTGTTGTCGAATGGAACTAAAGGCTTTCTTCTTCTTTGTGTATTTCTTTAAAATATGAATAAAAGTTGTTGAATGTTTTATGTTGTACAAAACAATAGTTTTCTTCTTGACGCTATGTGATTTCTTTTTTTTATAGCCGATGCTTATAAAACTGAAGATAACATTACATAGACCATTTTTTTTTCGTTTTTCTTTTAAATTAAGAATATAATATTAAACTACCTCTAGAGAGCTTAGATGCGTATTGGTTTCTATAATGATGGTGACGAAGTCATCCAATGCTTGCACCAGAGATGGATAGCCGGAGTTGATCATTGTGTCTTTACACAAGCTCTTTGCTTTGTTAAGCAAAATGGGGATTTTCGAGAGGAGGCTCCCATCTGGCACGATACTGCATGGCTGTTCAGCTTGATCGAGGTATTTCTGAAAAGAAATCAATATTTGTCTTGATCATAAGTGTTAGGGTTTTTATTTTAGGATTTAAAAAACGTTCCATTTTCTGATTTTAGGATACCGATTTCAAAACACTGAGTCGGTACTATGAAACTAACTACGAGTTTTTAGATTCTAGGTAAACTGCGGAAGCCTTCGGAACACTATAATATAATAATAACTTTTAGTCACAAAAACAATTATTTTACAAAAAATCTCAATACCTACTTTAACGGTTCAATACATACCTTGGCTATAAAAATATTTTTTATTCATTACAGCCTATCAACGAAACACTGAACATAGGAATCCCCATTAGACCTTCCTATCTAAGGATAGAGTGAAAGAGATAGAGATAGAGGTATGTGATAAGTTGCCACGCTTGGCAGGCGGGTTGACAACCGCAGTCTTTTTACTATTTTAAGTTATAATCAGAAAGATGCTAATGCCCATTTTCTGTTTAAGCTCTGTCGTCTCTTACGACACTCCAGGGATAATATGGGGTAGTAAATTTTCTTATGCCAAAATATTTATTTATACAGCAATGAATTTGATTTAATTTGCTGATTGATGATGTGGGCCGCTGGTGTCGTCTGAGAGGAAAATACACTAAAAAATTTGATGAGCGCGTGTTCTAGTGCAATTGACTATAAGCGTGGGATCATGTACTCAGCGGTGCATCAGCGATGTTGCAAATATACCTTCACCCTAATATAAAAATCGCGGTAACTGCCACCGTCCCCCTATGCTCCACTTGTACTTATTTATCATAGAAAAAACAACAAGTTAATAAGATAAGCAACAATGTTATATGTGTATATATTTTACATAATACTAGCTTGCCAGGCAGACGTTGTTCTGCCCTTTTCGACGACCCTTTGTTATGTCCTATTAAAAACACTTAAATTCGCCAAAAAATAAATAAATTGTGGATCACCCATGGGCAAAAAAACTATCCTATCTCTCAAGTTGGACCAAACCGCACACGGTGTGAAAATTTTATTAAAATCGGTTAAGTAGTTTAGGAGTACATCGCGGACAACATGACACGTAATTTATATATATTAAGATGTTTAATTAACATTATTTCAGATGTTCGAGAAGCAACGTGAGCGTCGTCAACAGTAATAATTGTAAGAATGACAGTTTTATTATTTGTATGTTATGGGCTATAAAAAAAATGTTCCTGGTCGTTAATAATTTACGATAGATGCAAAATAAATGAACACTGCCTACTTCCATTGTAATAACCGTTTATTTTTATGACTTACCGAAATTTGCTTATTTTTTGTAGATAATGATGACAAACCCATATGCATAAAATGTAATATTACTAAAACCTAGTGTATTACTAGTTAATAAAAAAATAGCACTATGTTTTCCGACCACGTCGACAAGATGAATTGAGAGCTGTTAACTTCACAGTTATCGCAATCTAAAAGTTCATCCACTTCACCTCAAGTTAGCCCTGTAGCTTCCTCATAGTTCACCGTGGGTGACCAAGCCACGGTTACTAAGATCACATAAACTGTCCATTTGTGTATTTAGCACGAATGTTGATTTCTGTAGCGCTAAGCACTGGTTAGAATAGTAAAAACAGACAGAGCCACGAACTCTGTTACAACCTTATACGTTTTAGACGTATTAGAGCAATGTTGCAGTTATATTAGGAATAGTTGTAGCACAAATGGGTCGGCTTAACCGGGAAAGGACCACGCTCTCATAGAATACCAGCGTAAAATAGCAGCTTAATAATGCTGTGTTTTGGATGGTGAGTGTAGAGATACGGAGACCCTTATTTACTGAAAATGACGCATTCCATCTTAGACCTCAGGGGTGACAACACATCTGCATTTTGATTCGTAATCGAGGATAGATGTAGATGTCTACAGGCCAAAGCAACCACTTACCAACAGGTGGATTGTGTGCTCGTGCTGAATGAACATAGACCTATCCCAAAGCTTGCCTCATAGGGGTTATATTTGCCACAGTTGCCACGCTTGGCAAGCGGGTTAGCAACGGCAGATGTTTTATTTTAGTCGTTATTAGGAAGACGCCGTTGCCCATCGCCACATTTGTTTCCCTCTGTCGCCTCGTACGATATATAATACACTCTCTCTTACACTACACGGTAACCACAAACTCATGTAATGAATATTGTATATCGTACGTACCTTAAGGTTCCTGGGCATAACAACGTAGTTCTGCGGGTCGATCATGTAGGCGCCGCCTGCGAGGGCGTTAGCGCCGGTCGCGCGCTTAGGCCGGTCCCAGATGCCCACGTGCTCCACGCCCGTCTCCTGCATGTTGTCCACCAAGCAACTCGACACGCTCTCCTTTAGCACTCTCTGAAATTAACAAAATCCTTATTATCTTCAGCAAACAGTCAATCAATTAACAGTTCCCATGCTATTTATGTTAGCCAGGAAGATATAATTTAGTAGATTCACCCATACTCTTCACGCTTGGCAGGAATTTCATGAACGTGAAGCAACTCCACAAATGATTCCTGGGTTTCTTGCTGGTTTTCTGGGTTTCTTCGGGACAAAGGTTTTTCTGAACCAGTGGTAAAGTAAAATATGAATTTCAATAAGAATTACATGTAATCTATATTGAATAAAACATTATTCTATTTTATTGTCTGTGACATTTGTCCAGTCGCTAGAGCCTTACACGTCAATCAGGAAGTAAACTTAACATTTGGACCAATTAGAACAAACCATAAGAGCCATTTACTCCTCTCTGAATATTATCAGAAATTTTATTTAATATTGTATAAAGGTTTTGTCACTTAGAAAGAAATAACGAGGAAAAAGGGCAAAGTAAATTTATTCTGCAGAACTGAGCGGTAGAGTGGACAAGGGGCATCCCTAACCTTTTATAGGTTATCGACCAACGATATTCAATATAATGGAAAAAATCACAGTACCCTTGAACGACGAGCATGTATCGCAGATATATTGACGTTAAAGAAACGAGAGAGTTACGGCGGTATCGTACCATAAACTAAATATGTTTATAATTGTTACGGTGGTAGCGAATACCATTGACAATGGAGATGCTCTTCAAACTAGATAAAACACGTCACTTTTATTTTTCACGCGGATCTTTATTAGTTTTTTTGTTTCATCGAAATTATTCAAGCTCTTACTTATGTTTTGATTATTTAAAAATAAATAGAAAAGCAATACAAGTTGTGACGATAAAAAAAGCTCGTAAAAATAATTGGAGTATCAACTTCAAACATTGCGCATCGTTCATAATGTTGATATATCACAGATCAAATTCAGCGTAGAATTGCCATACAGCTCCAAAAATCGAAGAAGTTGAGTTTGAATGTGGTTTATAAATATTTAAACCTCTGACTTTAAAAAAGTGTAACAAAACCTATTATATAATGAACTGAATAATATTTGGAAATAAACCTTGGTTTATTTTATTAAAACAGTAGTCTCTGCACTGGCTAAAAAGAGCGCACTCGCAAGAAATTCAGGTCAGTCAGGGTCGTGTAAGGCGGGCAAGCTGATGGCAATAATTTTTCGGAGTTAAAAACAATGCCGCTTATTTAAAACAAAGTTATTTTCGTTAACGTCGACATTCAATGAATGCGGATACAAAACAATAGATTATAACAAAATCGCAATTCTGTTAGTGATAAGTGAAAACTATAGTACGTGCCAAATCGATTGAGAAAAACGGACAATGACCTTTCGGTCGTTTAACCAGGGGTTACAAACCTTCAATATATAGGCACATTTTACTAATAATTATTTTTACGTTCGTTATTCATAATGATTTTTTTATTATTTTTTTATAATGATTGATATATTATATATTTATTAACTATTATAAAAAATTATGTAAAAGATCGCTGTAGAAGAAAAATCATCTGTTGTTATAAAGCACTTTATTTATTTAACAACAAAAAGCATTAATTTATAACACATAATATACAGATTCGAGTGATAACGACACCGAATAAGTACGAATGATTCAAAAGATAAAACTTTATTTACAATACTATATAAGAACTTTATTTTTATTCGGTGCAATCATCACTCGTGTCTTCACTTGATGTGTATTCAGATGAATTGTCTGTAACATTAATTATAAAGCGATCTGCAGTTTGGTCAATTATATCATTTATGCCACGCATTTTTTGTTCGACCTTAAGGACATTTATCTGGCGTGATTTGAGTTAAACCACAAGTAAATTTTTAAAATCTGTTAACTTGAAAGTTGTATTTTTTCGTGCAACTTACCCTTTCACACGCATCTCTGGCTGCCATTGTCACGTTTCTTTTAGAACGAATTGACGTAACACGCGTTTTATTTATTTTAAAGGAATGAATTACAAAAGCAAAAGCTCAATATGGTGATTATATTGCTTCGAATATTTTTTTTATATGAAACTGTTATTAAATGAATTCCTGCGTTACTTACCATAAATTGAAATATAAAATATAACACATTTTTTGCCATACATCGTAAGATTTTACGATGTTTATAGGAACCACAGACAATATTATTTAAGAAACAAAAAAAAAACAAAACATATGTGCTGACCTAGAAATGTGAATAATATCAATATTTAAATATTGTTATCACATCTAAATTGAGATTTTGTAAGTTACGCCTTTTGACACTCGGCTCATATCTGAGGTCATTATCAGTTTTACTCAATCGATTTGGCACATACTATAGGCATTATATTTGGTTATCATTCACAGAAACAAAACATTCAAATACCTCAAACTCTTTTGTATGTTTGTGCAGTGCCTTATGCGCTTTATCGACTGTGTCTTTAACACTCCAATAGCTAAGATCTCTATCCCAAGTACAAATCTTAACAAAATCACGAAGTTTCTTCTCTATGGGGGCACGTTTTTCCTTTATTACTGTGGCCACTTGCACTGCAAACTGAGAGTAGTAATTGTAGGTGTTCCACAAGATAGACAACAGTTCATCTGCAAACAATATCTTAATATTATTACAAATTTACTTAATTTGAAAAATACAAAAGCAGTAAAAAAAAGAAAACAAAAAAATGTTTTAAGCAAGTCACACATAGATTTAAGAATGTATAAAGTTAAAAAGTTAAAGTTACAGCCTATATACGTCCCACTGCTGTAAGTTGTAAGTAAACGTCAGCCACGCTGCCCCAATACGTGTTGGCTTTACATCTTCAAAAATTCAAGGTCAGGTTATATCGCCATCTAATGTTTAATACACGTATCGACGCACATAGAGTATATATAGAGATGATATATATGGATTGATTTTTGGTTCACCTAAACGACACAATAACGCAAGTAACATCGAGTATTAGAAAAATTTGTCTGCATGAGAACACAAGGGATCTGTGATAGAAAACATCAGCTAATGGACTGGTAATGGCAAATAAAATTCGCAGATTAGAAGATCAAGCGCACAAGATATATAATATCTTCTAATTTTCATGAAATCTGTAAAATTAGTTTTATTTGATTAGTCTGCAAAGGACTCCGTCAGCGTTGGTAAGTTATAACACGTAAATATCGAGTATCGTATCAATAAAACGTAGGTATCGAGTGCTTGGACTGCTGTGTTCTGCTCTGAGGGGTATAGAAAGTGATGACGTGGTAGAGCCATGCTGCAGCTTTATTGTGGTTGCAGCACGAATGAGTCGGTTCAACCGGGGTAGGACCACACTCTCACAGAATACCAGCGTAAAATAGCAGTTTAATGCTGCTGTGTTTCTTACGGAGAACCGGAGATCCTTTATACTGGAAACGAGGCATTCGATCTCAGTCCTCAGGGGTTACAATGCATCTAAATTTTGATTTTTAATTGAAGATAAATGTGGATGTCTATGGACCACAGCATCCACTTACCATCATATGGACTGCGTGCTGGTTTGTCAACCTTATTCTATAAAAAAAGTATATTTATAGGCTGAGAGTTTTAGTCCTCGTGACAACATATCTGTAACCTTCATCGTTTAAACTTGATTGCAAGTGTTACGCTGCAGCAGCCACACACCATCAGGTAGACTCGAAGTTTGTTGTCACATCAATGTTATAAAAAATATATAATAATTTTAATAAAAAACATTTTTGTTTATATAAATTTCCATTACCTCGTGGTGGACTCTGCTTTACATGAATCAAATGACAGTGGTATACATATATAATATCTAGCCGCACTTCATATTCAGCCAAGTTTGAACTCTCCATGAAGTCTTTCAGCACCGAAATAACTCTTGAAGCTGGTACTACTTCTTTGGATTCAGCCACATCAGTGCCATCATACAAATACGTGTTCACTACAGAGTATAAATAAAACCAATATTTGTGGGCTTCAGCTTGTTTCCTGTAATAAATATATTACTAATTTAAAGACAAACTATTTTATTGTAGTAAGACAATTAAAGTCTTTAAATGTACTTTAATCTTAAAGTTCAATATACAAAGCATCCGATAGTGTTTTCACTATTTAATCGGCCAAAGTTACTACATACTATAATAGTGCTATTTAAGATTGAACGACGATGACAATAGTCACTAAGTCAAGAAAATAATAATCAACAAAGAAATTAATATTATATATTATTCTTAGTGTACATTAACACTTTCACTATCCGGTTTCCAGACACAATAGTAAGATAATAATATCAATGAACCGTATATGTGTCACATGACAGTGAATGTGTTAAAGTACATTAATAAATGTGTATGTGTACGAATACCTTATTAAAGCAGTGCAGTAGGCACTGCTTTAATAAGGTATTCGTTAATCAATTGACTTTATGAGTTGTCAAGACAAATCTTCTTTACTACTCGTGCGGTTAAAGAATGGGATTGAAAATGGCGTCGCCTACATTCACCTCTCGCTCGCACACTGCTGTCTATACTCACAACCGCCGGTAAAGACTACAAAAAAAAGGCTGCGATATGCGTTTTTCGTACGTTTTATAACTTCAGTCCAACTTGTCATTGGAAACATTGATAATTCGTTGATTTTGTTTGTTCATATACCCAGGCGAACCCAGAGCGGGTCACTAGTTGTAAATGTTATTTGAAAATTAATGTACTTGCGTATATAATTTTTTTCATATACATTCCCATAAGAAAAAATCAAATTAATCGAATAGTATAACATTATAACTAAAATTAAATTATAAATTAAGTCGAACGTTGGATTATAGCCATGTTAGGCTCCGATAGGATTGAGGCACTGTAGTCGAGTTGCCAACTAATTTTATATTAATCGACCAAAACGACTCATATTCACAATATAATAAGTTAGTTTGGTAATATATAAATACCTGCTATACAAATTATTCAAGCACTCCTTCCAGTGAGACATTTCCAGTTTTCTCCAATTAATGATCTGCTGACCGACAGCCAGAGATATGTCAATCATATTATTCCCTTTGTGAGCGTTTTTATTCCACTCCTCAATTTTGTCGCGAAGCAACTCCAAACCAGTTAGGAAGCGAGACACTGGGCTTGTGATGGGAAAATTTAATATTCTGTCAACTATAACAATAATCTGAAATAATAAATTTTACTAGTATTTTATTCAGTTTTAGGATATCCGAAGACTCCTGCTTCTGTTAAGAATAACTATCATTTTCGTAGTTAAATTCATTAATTAAGACGTCAATAATGCTTCAGAATTCGTATTCTACAAATTAGAAGTTTTTTTAGCTTTTTCCACGGTACAGGCTCTTGTGGAAGCCTTTTCCGATGATGTCAAAGTTGCAACAAATAAAAATCCCTTCTAGGATATTTTCGACATAATTTTTGTAGGCAATTACTTCCTTAGAAATTTCTACTCTATATCACGCTTAGCGCCGCTCTGGATATTTTACATTTTGCATAAACAGACGGTAATATCACCAAATATGGGAGGCTATAGTTAAAATATAACTACAGCAGATATTGCCACACGAAAACGCCTATGTACACTTATAAAATGTTTACGTAATAATTACATAAATATATGAACAGTAAGAATAATATAAAACTGTAAGTTGTGTAAATAACTTATTAACGCAGGGCATTGGCTCTATAGTTTCAGAGATGTTACTACTTTAAAGATAGACAGTTTTCTCTAAGCTATTTAATAACTTTTGTATAATTATTAATTACATATTTATATATTATAAAGTATTGTTTCATAAGTCTTAAACTACTTTCCAAGTTTTAGAAAGTGAAAATAGTAAACATTTTCATTAATAAATTTAGTTTTTATTTGTGGATGATATGCTTCCATATTTGTGAAAATAGTTGCTTGATTTTATATAGGTCTATTATAAAGGTCGAACCTTTATAATATAATCTATGAATAATATTGATAATAACTTTTCATTACTTACGTCCTTCAGTGTCGGGAAATCAGGCCACTGATCGAGTAATTCATTTGTACTTTCTTTCACTCTTTGCAACAACGGCAAGCACTGCCTCGTTTCGGAAACCCAAGGTGAGTGGTAAAAATCGACCTTTTGACTAGATGTTTCTGTTGAACCATTTAAATTAACGTCATTTTTTTCTTCAAAATGTTATTACAATCTTTTAAGATAATCATATAAAATATGTAGGATATTCTTAAATGTATTTTTTTATAGAATAAGGCTGGCAAACGAGCTCACAGTCCACCTGATGGTAAGTGGATGCTGTGATCCATAGAAATCTACATTTATTCTCGATGAAGAATCAAACTGCAGATGCGTTGTCATCCCTGAGGACTAAGATGGAATGTAAAAAAGCAGTTCGTGAGCGCATTTTCTTCCGACTTGCTTATCAAAAATCAATATTATATAATAAACTAACTGAGAGGTGTAGCCTAATCATATACAACAAAATATCTAATCGGACTGGTAGTTCCAGAGATTAGCGTGTTTAAACAAATAAAAAAACTAACAAAAAAAACTCCTCCTCATTATCATATTAGAATAGATAAAGCATCTACAAAATAACTTACGGCCGGATAAATTAATATTTGCAAGCTTCATAAATAAACTAAAACCATGTATACACAAATATAACTGATCTATACTTACCACTTCCACCAACTTTCTCTTTGATATGCGAGATAAGTACCATCAAACTTGGTGAAATGACTCCCTCAAATTCTGCGTCTAAAGCTTCCCAAACATAATCTATAATTCGACTAAATGTGGGATACCTCTTCAACAAAGGGCTTGTAACATCATTGCCAACTAATTTCTTTGGAGTGGGTAACCATTCTGCCATGGTCAAATTACGTACAAAACTGGAATGCCATTTGTAGATCAGGGATACATCTTCATTACTTATTAAGTATTCCGCTTTTTTCTTATCGTCATTCTTTGGCATTTTGGATTTCTTTTGTTCCAGCACAAGAGGTTTAAACTCGGCAAAATCTGACTCCGAATATGAAGGAAACATCTCCATTATTTCTTCCTGTGCGATAACATCCTCGTCTTCATCTTCGCATTTGGACCTTCAAACCGACATATTATACAATAGATAATACTCAAATAAAAAAAATCTACGCTTAAAAGGTATCCTCTACTAATAACAGGATATAAAAAGACAAAATATCAACTACAGTATCTGGCTCAAAAGACGAAAGTAGACATATATTTTCTTTATAATAACTTAAAATGAAAAATTTTAAAACCTCCGTAACAAAAAAAGGTGATGATCTTTAAACGGCTGAACCGAACTAATAAAACATGTTTAAGAACCACCGCACACGCGCGGAAAAACCTGCTTTTAAATAAAAAAAACTGCCACACATTGACACACAGACATACAGACACATACATACACACACACATAGCAGTCAAACTTATAACACACAGTTAAAAATACGCATAGTAAAATAAAATGATCTTTTGATAGCATGTAATGAATATCAACGTTAAATATGATGAAAGGATAATGCACGAGTGGTAATTGGACAGAGTACTTAAACACGGAATCACTGTTACTTGGTTTGTATTTTTTTACTATCAAACTAGGCTTACTCTTGACCCCCACTATCTCGTCCGAGGGCAAAGATGAGGTCTACGACGGAGCGAGTTTGCCTACGAGAAGCCTGTTAAAACACACCTTGAAGAGGTTAAGGTTATATGCACTCGGAAAAACAGACATCGGCAGGGCATTCCTCTCCTTGGCTGTGTGCATTATGAAATATAACTTATAACTCTCAGTGCAGATATTCGGAATATTAACCAAATGTTATCCCCATTTAGCCTGCAGTACGTCTGGTATTCCAATAGGAGAATGGAGATGGCGGTATGAGATTAATAATAATAATAATGTCCTCCAGACCGAATTTCAGTCACGGCGGCCTGCCTCAACGGAGGCTAGCCATCGGTGCAGGACAGGATTATAGTGCCCAAGTGTACTCTCTATTTCCTCACTCTCATAATCCGATTGTACCGTCCCATCGGATTCGACCGATCCGATCCGACCGATTCGCCGGATCGTAACCGACACGACCGGAGAGAGATCAGGCGTAGGTCCAACGGCTTTACGTGCTTTCCGAGGCACGGGTGTGAGACACCGCCAACTTCCTGACTACGGGCAGCTACTGAGAATTTCTGGACAGAAAAACTTAGTAACTGATTTTTTGGCCCGACCCGGGATTCGAACCCAGGACCTCATGATCAGCAGTCGCACTACTACATCCACTAGACCAACGAGGCAGTCGGTATGAGATTATGAAGCTCATGGGCACTCTCCCAAGTACAACCTGTAGAATACCGACAAACAAGTAACATGGCGGCGCTGAGCGAAGCTATGAAGCTTAGTTCGCACCAGATTTTGTCGCCGATGAGCCTCTTGGCTCTGCTTTCAACTGAGTTGAGTGCGGAAAGTAGACATTTTGCTGAGGCATCCCAAAGGTGACTACAATACTCCATGCATATTCGGCTTGAGCATTGTATAAAGTTAGAAGCTGTTCAAGCGTAAAGCATCACTTCACCTTATTTAGAATACCCAGTTTTTTGGCTGCAGTTTGTGCTTTCGACTCAAGGTTGGCGACAATGTTGAGGTTAGCATTCAACTGTATGCACAGAAGCTTGAAACTTGAAATTATTAGTAACCTCTACAGATGTACCTTGCAAAGTAGGAGTCAGATTAAACTGAATCCGTTTTGCGAAGAACAGACAGGCCTACGTTTTGGCGGCGTTGAAAGTGACCAACTAGATTGTCATCACCCCATTGGGAGACGAGATTTAACGTCGCATTTATCCGCTCCACCATGATCTCTCTGAGTGAACGTATAACGTATAACGCCCCTCCGTCTTTCGTACTGGACAGGAATCTCTCAGTGACTGTGCTGTCATCTGCATATTCAAAAATACCTGGTAGAAGTAGGTTATAAATATTAAGCAAGAAAAGAGTCGCAGAGAGAATAGATCCCTGAGGAACTCCGGCATCCTTGTATATTAATGCATTAGGTCAGAAGGGCAGTCATCTATGACTACCCACATTTACCATTCACTCAGAAAGTTCGAAACTGCTAGAGCTTCACCGTTCTTTTCGATGACCTCGCCCCAGTAGTGCGTGACATACACAAGAAGATATTTTTTTTATAGAAAAGGGTGACAAACGAGCACACAGTCCACCTGATGGTAAGTGGATGCTGTGGCCCAACAGTCATCTATATTTATCCTCAATTAAGAATAAAAATGAAGATGCGTTGTCACCCTTGAGGACGGAATGCCTCGTTTCCAGTAAAAAGGGTCTCCGGATCTCTGCACTCACCAGCTATTTTACGCTGGTATTCTGTGAGAGCGTTTTCCTTCCCCGGTCGAGACGACCCATTCGTGCTGTAACCATATTATAGCTGCAGCGTGACTTAATACGTATATTAGCTGAAAAGCCAAAAAACGTGCAATAAAAGTTTGTAGGTGTGTTGTGATTATCTCTTATCTTTGACCTAGCATACAGTGTGCGCATTAATATGAAATACGAGTATCAAGTAACCTACTTAATTTAGCAATAATTATACAGGATTCACTCATCACAATCCTATCAGAAACTGTTCAAGCGCAGACACATAATGGCATTAGAATACGCGCTGTGCAGTTCTTAACATCTGACAAAATTTACCTGTTATTGGAATTTCACAAGAGTAACATTATATGATTGGGGTTTTCTGCCATATTAATATAAAATTACATTGTTTCTTTCTTATATAATAAGTTTGATTTTTCCAGCTGTTGGTTGGTGGCAATGTCGTTCAATACTTGTTACGCACTATCTTACTATGTTAATTTTATGTATCATTAATGTATTACTTGATTTTTGTATTATGTGAATAAATTCATTACTATTTTAGTTACATAAACACACACACACACACTCACACACGCACACGCGCACTCGCGCACACGCGCACACGCGCACACGCGCGCACGCTCGCACGCACGCACGCACGCACGCACGCACGCACACACACACACACACACACACACACCCGCACGCGCACGCGCACACACACCCGCACGCGCACGCGCACACACACACCCGCACGCGCACGCGCACGCACGCACGCACGCACGCACACACACACACACACACACATATGTGTGTGTGTGTGTGTATGAATATATCGACAATACAATACAGCTAAAACATATTAACACACTAACTTCGTTACGTAAAGCGCTTCGTCGTCTTGTTTCTTTTTCTCGATGTTCTGGCGCTGTTGCTCCCAAATATTCACGATCGCGTTTAATGTACTTAAAACTGCTTCAAAAGTCAACTGGTCAACGCTTTCCATGGCCGTGCAGTGCATATTTAACTCCGCCAAATTCATTTTTAAAGCCCTGTGCGAAAGAAAAAAAAATTGGTACATGACGACGAATGTTACGGATATATTGCATATTTAATATGTATTATAAAAATGATTAATTAATAAACAGTTTAAAAGCAGCTTAAAAATTTCATCATCAGAATCGAAGACTTGTGTAAATGTAGTCATAGATTAATTTAGAGAAACGTAAAATATGTTTAATTTCTCATGTTGTAATTATCTTGCGTACTTTCCACAAACATTAGTAAATAATATTAATAAACAGAAAGCTTTGGGATATTTCTTTCTCGAATTTCATTTCTTTTTTATGTAATTATTACGTAATATTGCGTTCTCTCATGCTGCGAATATTTTGCCAACTTTTGAATTTGAGTTTAATTTTTTGCCTTGACTGTCTTGTTTATCGTGTTCAGTGTGTTAATTGCTGCAAATATAACTGTGAAGTGATTTAAACACAACTTAAGCTGCTAGAGCTGTTACTTTAATTACATCTACAAACATGTGGCCCAAATATTACTAGTATCGAAATCTGTGGTACACCAAGTTATCAAGAGGTATCGGCATACCGGACAGTATACGATACATGCAAGACATGTATGTAAATGGAAAACAGTAGTCGGAGATGCTGGCCGGTTCATCGTAACCAAAGTGCTTAGAAACCACACCTTAACTTTTTCTGAAGTAAAAACGAAGCTCCAAGATGTTCAAGGCGTTACAATAAGTACAAAAACTGTGAGAAAAAGATTGAAATCTGCTAGAATAACACACACACATCCTGCCAGAGGCCCCTCTTTACCACGTGCGATCGAGAAGCTAGATTTAATTTTACAAGCAACCACGAAAATCGGCATGACGAAGCTTGAAGTCAAGTTCTATACACAGATAAGTCCAGATTTTACCAAAGGCCAGATGACAAAAAGATTAAAATGTAGAGACGCCCGGGAGAGAGTTACGCTCAGTGCAACATCATTGGAAAAGAGGCATATGGTTGAGAATCAGTTACGATATGGTGTATTGGTATGGGAGCACGTACGGAACCCCGCGTCTCTCAACTGAGATGTTGGAAGAAATTGTAGTGCCATTTGCCCCTTTATAGGAGATAGATTTGTTTTAATGCACGATAAAAATGCACGTCCCCATACTACGGCCGTAGTTCTCGAATACCTTCGAGACATTCGAAGTCAATGCTATTGGGTGACCAGCGCACTCGCACAACTTATACCCCAATCCCATGTGTTGGATAAACTTGGAAGACAAATTAAGAAAAGAAATCCTGCCCCCGGTAATTTGAGAGATCTTTAAAACGCATTATAGGAAGAAAAGAACGCAACGAAAATTTTTATCGATCTTGACTAGAAGAGCTAGAGTGGGCAACACTAAGTACTTATTATTTATTGCCCAAAATATCCAGTATATAATGCTTAAAATGTTTCTTTTTATTTCTTTTTCTCAATTTGGTAAATTTTTGTCATTTGAACGTTTGTTTTTCAACATTTGCAATTTTAAATTAAGAAATCCAAATTAATAAACTAAGTTGTCACAAATATCCATGATAATTTGTTTTAAACACATTTTATTTGCGTTCCTATAAAGTTGTAGAATATATATTAAAAAACAAAGCTAATGATTATAAAAATCAAACAATTACAGCTATAGGTATAGTTATACAGTTATACAAATAACAATGCAACGTGAGGACATCTCTCTGTGTTTTTAGTGGCTATAATATTTACTATGTACGCAAGATAAGAATACTGGCAACTGGCTCCAATCAAAACATCGATTCTAATGACATCATGAGTCGCCGCCATTTTATGCTTATTATTTCGTTGTGTTTTAAGAAAAATACAACAAAATGTAGTCATAATATAAAATTAATAACTATTGATAACAATAAGTATGATTTTATGGTAATATTAGTTGTGTGTATTTGTGTCCCTATTAACGCCTTTGAAGTTAAGTTAGCGCGCGAAGCGAAGCGAAAACTCTTCTTCTAATCATGCGCGCGTATAAGCTTTAGAGAACAATATAGTCTGATCGCTAAGATAATGTCGGTACTCCCGGAGGTGCACTTGTTATTTTGCTTTTATTTTACTATTTTTACTGTGCTGTTATTTATTTTTCTATTCTAAGAATAAAATAGAATACTATTTTATTCTTACGATTACTGTAATAAAATACGAATATAAATAATAAACACAAGTTAGGTAGCAAAGAACCTTTTCTACGGCGCTCCGTTTTAAAGTGCCAAATTTTCGTGAGGGTGTACGCCGTAAGCATCGACGTGTCATGCCACGGTGGCGCCCTTGACAAGATGCGGCACGTGCCAAGGCAGCGCGACGCAAAGGCGACCGTATCTAAGCACTTAATTAAATAAACAGACTGTACTTAATTAACCAAAAACCTTATAAAATGTGATTAACTTACTCTAAAAATAACAATAAAAAATAAATAATAAAAAATACTTACTCTAAACACTCCAATTCGGCGTTGAATACATCATCATCAGAAGATATGACACTTCGCTTTAACATATGCATGAACGACGACGACACAAATCTGTTCAAATGCTTTTCTTTGGCATTTCTATTTGGAATCATGTTTGGATATATCATTAGTTCAGTCACAGTTTGGTCCAAAAGTGATCCCTGTTCAATTTTCACAATCATCTCTCTTACAAGATCGCTTACTGAAGTAATACTGTAAATAATCTGCGATATGGAAGCCTGTAAAGGTTTTGCTAAATCAGGGAAAGCCTCTGAGTAAACAGCTTCGATTTTTTTATAAAACGCTTCGACTGAATGAAGCCAAGACGAAGTTTCCTTGACGACAGTATGAGCTTTCTGTATTATGCTTTTGTTGACGTCACGAGTTAGAACACAGTTGTAAAGAGCATCGCAAATTGAGATCAGGTTTGTAGACACTACTGTTACCGACTTCTCTGATAAAACCGATTTCGTGAAGTGTTTGCAATCCTGTAAAAAATATAATATATATAATATAATAGCCGATAATTTGTTTATCCATGTTTTGTTGATATTTTGTTTCACATCGCACTATAAAGGATGGAACTTCCATACTTGCATGTTGGGCACTAGCTTTTGTAGATATTATTATTTTAACAACGGCAGTAAATAATACCAGACTTAGAGTATGCCCAAGCATTCCATGTCACAATTGTAATTTAACTAAAAAGGTATGATTTAGAAACTCCGCCATTTAACTAGCGGACTAGCATAATTAACTCAACGAGAAATGTAGAAAGAGTATGTTCGAGTTACAATGTTTTAGTTATTTCTATAAATTAGAAATGTATGTGCATGAATTTATTTGTCAGAATATTTGCTAAAAGTTTGCCCGCATGATAGTTCTAATTAAGTGAGTGGGCGGAGCCGGTGTAGCCACTAAAATGTCACTAACATGTCAATTCACACGTATAAATGTCAACACGAGATGTGTCTTGACGTTACAATCGTTTTCAAATATCGCATGCAAATTATTTAGAAAATGCCAAATTGCACACTATTTAAAAATAAATATGTATTAAAATTTAAATGATGAAATTTTGAATGATGATCTTAAATATTAATCTAAAGTCTAAAATGTATAAATTTACTCAGTCTGTCAACACAGCGAATCGGGTTTGTAGTAGTGATAATATGACGTAATTGCAAAAATGTATGTGTGCTCCCGGCGACACCGATCCTCGTACAAAATAAGGTTGACAGCCATTCTATTGTGTATTATAGTATTCTATGGTCTAAACTGCGGCTATGTTACAGTTGTAGCTAGAATGAGTCAGCTTGACTGGGGTAGGACCACAGAATACGAGCGTAAAATAGCTGTTTAAAGCTGTTGTGTTTCGTTCATGCCTATTACACTAAATCTTAACAAACCCGATGTTATCGCATTAACGTTACTTTGAAGACGGGTAACTTAGTAGGAGTAGCTTCATGTTAGTACACGCTTCTGGAAGTTTGATATACTGTCGGCAGTTAATTAATTCCGTAAGGAAAATTGGCCAAAGGGACATTATCCATCCATCACACTCTATAAAAGACCAGTGCTAAACATAGTCTATGTTCAGTCAAAAGTCCAGTGCTGAACATGGCCCATGTTCAGTCAAAAGTCCAGTGCTGAACATGGCTATGTTCAGTCAAAAGTCCAGTACTGAACATGGCCTATGTTCAGTCATGGGCTTTTATAGGTTGCTTCAGAAGGGGGATTTTGCCATAGTTGCTACACTGGGCAAGCGAGTTAGCAACCGCAGTTTTTTTTATTATCCTGAGTGATGAATGAGGAAGATGCTGCTACCCATCTCCCGTGGCTGTCATAACAGTCGATAGAAGTAAACTGACACCTATATCGACTCTTATGACACCCATAGTATGAATGCATAGTATGAATGCATGCAATGCATGGGACATTATAATTCTTTGATAAACCCTTTTGACCGATTTCTTATTTAATGTACAATATTAAACAAATTAAATACCTTTGCGAAACTTCCATATGACGGTTCTTTAGGTCTAAAAGTATTACCAGAAGCATACTTATGAACACCTTGTGCGGTTTTCTCTTTGAGCTCCGCAATAATAGCGCAATAAGGATGCACTTTATTAAGTCTTTCTTTATTCTCCTTTAAGTTTTCGACTGAAACATCTGAACTCTTCTCAATTTTTCTGCTCTCTAAAATGCATCCAGATACTACGCCATGTATGTAATATACGCTAAGTAATGCATCAAACATTTTTACATCTTCTTCAATATATTGAACTTTTAGGCGATGTTTCTCTACGTGGTCGATTGGACTTATTTCAGCCATTATCTTTATGAATAAAAAGCTTGTCAGCATAGACAGTTCTGCAATCAAAATTTTTGCTTTCATGTTTTCTTCATTGGTTCTAGAAGTTTCTTGGACGATATTACTAAGTTTTTTGTACGTTTGCGAGGCTGTTGATAACATATTAACAAAAGTGGTATCTTCTTTAAAGTATTCTTGAAGTTGTATATCATCATTAGACGGAACTGAATTTGAATTGTTAGATAACTTTTCTTGTATAAATGAATGCAGGTAATATATTAGCTGCTCGTATTTTTTCGTCTCGAAATCCGCATCAGTTTTTCTGAAATCATAACAAATCATTAAAACTTAGACATTAAATTGTTCACCGTTCTTATGTACTGATTATTAATAATTCATGGACTGACATCTCAAATATGTTTACTTTACTAGCGCAATAATATCTGATCAATAAATTAATAATAATATATGGCATAGAAAAATAAACTGTATCTCACTTACAATTTCAAAGCAGCGGCCGTGTCTAGCACTCCAATATTCTTCCATAAAGTGTTAAGTAGGGCGTCTAGTTGCATAGAATATTCTACTCTATCTTTCAAAGGCACAGACTCGTATGCTAAAACATGGCGGGAACCTGTAAAATAATTTAGAATTTCATGCAATACCTTATTATGAGTGTCATTCGATACTAAAATCGCAAATCCAACTGCAAAGCATGGCGATTACGACAATTTCTTCCTATAATGTTAGAGTGCTCAAGTACAGAACTTTCTTTCAATATTTAACTTGCTTTGGCCACAATACTTAATTTAATAATATGAAAATAAGAATAAATCTTTCATATTCGCCAAATTATATAACCAAACACCATTTCTAAGAAAGCATTCATACTCTACTAATTCTAATTTAACAAGAAAATGGAAACCTATATTTAGTCATCAAAATAATTTGGTTCAACACATTCTTTAGATCTCTCCACACAGCATATTACTATGCAATCGTGAGAAATTAATATATTTTAATATTTATTTTTAAAATCAGAATATATACAAATTATTTAAAAAAAATTGTGTTTATTCTATCATTTTATACAAATATTAACCGTTGTAACCATACAATTGTTATTTTTAAATTATATTTAAAAAAAAACTGAAATAGGTTACATTAAGTTTTCCTACTAAACAACCTTAAATGTAAAAAGTTACGGTTGGTCTATACGTGAAATTATGGAATAGTGTATTGTCGAACTAACAATTATTCTTATACAATTTTGTAAAACCTGGTTAGTATTAAAATATTGAATATTATTTAAATTACAATGCATTACTTACTTTTATCGTCTATATGGATAGTTAACTTTTGAACATAAAAAGGCATCAAAGGCAGGTTTGTAGAAACCCTCTCGCTGTTGGACGGGATGTCTTGAATAGTATCTTCCGAGTTTTGAAATTCAGTTGGTGTAAGAAAAGGTAATGGATATACGACAGGCGAATTAACCAACATTTTGTACAATTCATCCCACAACTTGACAGGAATTGAAGATATTCTGGCAATGAAATATAAATTGACTAATCAATCTCTACTATATAAGTTTTAACATGATCATAAGTTTTAACACACACACACACAAACACAAACACGCGAACACACACACGCACATACACTCACGCAAGCACGCACACGCACGCACGCACACGTACGCACGCATGCACACGCATGCACGCACGCACACGCGCACAAACACATACACAATCATAAGTTTTAACATGATCGTTATATAAAAGTATTAGTTGTGTGTTTTGAAAATGGGCCACATTAGGAGTACCCTTACCCGACGAGCGTGTATGCGTAGATATATGAATATAAAGGAGGCGAGTGAGGTGTGTCAGGCTCGTGCCAAATGGAATTCCGTAGTCTCTGCCTACCCCTCTGGGCGACAGACGTGAGCGTTTATTTATATTATTTTATATATTTTATTCGCTATGTAATGGCGGCGTATCCATCACCACATTTCTTTTTGTGTAACAAAGAGCTATACTTTAGGAGTTTGATTAAATGAAATGTCGGATAGATCTTGTAGTCCCTGATAGTTATAACGATTTCGTTTTATGTCAAATAACCAGCCCAGGTACAAGTAAAGCGTGAAAGAAAGACTATTACGGGAGTATAGTCATGCCACAGTCAAACTACTACTAACTGTCGGTCATCGAAGGCGTATAGACGGGACAATCGTGCGGTGCGGTGCGGGGCGAGACGCGGGCGGAAAGTTCCCGAGCGGCTGTTAGTAGCTCGAAAACTATCCGCTAGGGTTGTCCCGTCGCGCAAATAAATTAAAATGGTTCACACTTCATGTGCTATAAAAATATTACATTTCAACATGTATTTAAATAAAAAATATAGTGTTAAATAAGTTGTTATTACTCAAAAATACATTATACATTGCTTATGTTGTATTCGACAGATGCCAATTTTTTTTAAAATAATGTTTTGTAACTCTGCTTATTATAATCTAGTATATTATTGTTTGTTTAATTTTTCTATTTTTTTATTAATGCCCACTCTGACAACCCTAGCAATTTATTGTTTATGTAGACTTTTCCGAAAACATCAAACGCGATCTGACTGTATGTTCTTCTTAGGCTGTGGTCGTCCTTTTAACCTTTTAGTCCAAAACTGAACATAGACATAGGATAAAACCCTAGTGTGCCGGTAATGTTTAAAAATACTGTAATGAGCAACAATTTGTCGTTACTTGTGCACTTAGCAGACGGAACAGCCATTGCAATATAGTTTAGGTAATCAAAAGCTGAAGTGGCAATCGGCCGAGAACCGAAGGGGATACAAGGTTGTCGAGTGGCGGCCTCGTACCGGTGAAGGAAGTGTAGTGCAGCTCCTACTAGATGGAACGACCTGATAAGAGATGTCGGAAGTCGATGGATCCAGGTGGCTCAGGACCGTGCTTTACTACTGCTTACTAGTCGAATTGATGGTTGCAGTACCATACGTCTAGCACCATTGGCGCAACTGCCCGTCGCCGCTCTGGGTATATTACGTCTACCATGAACAAGATGGTTATATTGCTATCTACTTATTTATTTATTCATACTCTTTATTGTACACAACATATTACAATAGTGTTATTGTAATATGTTTTGTGTGTACAATAAAAAACTTAAAAATGTATGCACAATTAGGTGGCCTTTTCGATAAACAGTGATCTCTACCAGCTAAACCTTGGGGGAGAAGATCATTTCCATGATCAGATTTTTCTGGCATTTCCCATAGTCACGTCTTACTACACCAACTGGACGAAAAAGGTGATGTAGTATCCTACGCTGACACTACACGGCAACACCACATGTACGACGCTTAAAAATTATATTTTTAAGCAATAGTAGCCTAATGATAGTAATGGGTTCGAATCCGTCATTCGACTACTGCTGTGAACAACTCCTCACACAAGCATTAGCTTACTTAAAGTAACTGATGTGAGTATTAATGTTGCTAGTATTCTCTTTTTTTAAATGGCTTTGTCCTTACCTCTCAAAGTTTACTTCCTTGTCCGTTATAATATTTTGAATCATTTTTAAAAGGACCAAAAGAGCCGGCGGTAAACCTTTGATGTCTTTGCCTATGTTCACCAAATATTTCAACACATCTATTACATTGTTTGATATTGTATAGTTTTTGTCATTTGAATTTATTTTTTTGATAATAGTCAACAAATCACTTTTTATTAGACATAAAACCCTTTGTACTGCGTATAAGTGTATTGGTAAAATTTTCAAGTGGAAACTTTTGTATAAATCTTTGGCGTTGTCTAAATTCCTTGTTACACTATCTTGGACAGTTTTTAAAATGTTTTCTTCAGGCACATCTATTACTATAGATAAATCTGAAATAGGCATGGAGCCCACACATATCTTTGAAAATTGTTTTTGGATTGGTTGATTCATATCTAAAGTTAGCGATTTGTAAATATCAGATCTTTGAATGCATAAAGACTGTTCTGTTTCATTTTCATATAACTTAGGTTGCCCATATAACTTGCGTAACTTCTTACTTAATTTAGGCATTGTTACAGATTCGTTTTGGTTGTGTAAGTTCATCTTTTCCAAATCATTATTAAACTTTTCTAATTCCTTATTACTACCTGGAAGCTTGAATAATTCATTAAGCAAATACTTTCGCAACCATTTCTTATGCACATTAAGCAGTGGTATGATTTCTTCCTTTAAAATCGGTGTTTTATTGTTTTTGGTTAGAACAAATATAGGCTTCGAACAAATCTCGATAAATCGTTTACGCCAATTCAACAGCTGTAGTATTTGACAAAATATTTTGTCATTAAATGAATCCCGTGCAAGTTTTACGGCCTTTACTATTTCTTCGTCGACACGTTGAATGTAAAGTTGGCAAAATTTTAATATAGGAAACTCAACAAAGTCATCCGTTAAACTGATAGAAAGAACAGCTTTTGAATATTCCAGCGCCGAAAAATGTTTTTCGTGTTTTAATGTCTCAGTAAACACTTTGTGTAATTCATTGTAGAGTAATATTAAAATAACATTTGTTTCTAGGTTAACATTAGCCAATTGTATTTCAGATTCAGGATAAAATCTTTGATGTGTTGATAAGTTTGAACTAATTTCCTGTAGGTATTTGAATGCTTTCTCATCTAGTTGATCAGCCAAAATCAGAGTTTTGTTACTATTTTTGTGGCTCACATATTCGTTTATTATAGAGTGTAGTATAAGTAAAGTCTCTTTATGACATTTTTGGTAAGAAACAAAAATATTAAAAAGAGAATGCAAAGCATCATCTGGAGAACTGCCTTTCGTTGATAACTGTTTTACCACTGGATATGCTATTTGTTTTCCTATTTCATTAGAAGACTTGGCACATAATCCTTTAATAGATAAAGTGTGAGTTGTATTGCTTAAATATATCTCGTTATAATCTTCTTTCTCGAGTTCTTTTTCTAAAGCTTTTAACATTATATTCTTCATTTCGGCTAATGGAGCATTTACATTTGACACAAAATCACTTCCACTTCTAGGTTTTATGTACACGTCAGCAAAGCTGTTCCACAACGCGTTTTTACATGGAATACCTCGAACAAGTTGCTGCCACGTCAAATACGAAGCCTGTATTAAGTGCGATATTGTTGGCCTCTCTAATCCTACATAAAAAAATGGAAATTTTTATCTCATCAATAATAATATTTTTTTTAAATAACATTTAAACATAACAAGAATTAATTACAAAAAAATAATTAATACATATGTGAAAATCTAACCTTGAATAAAAGAAGTCATTAGCTCATGGCATTTTATACACACAGCGTAGTATCGCTCAGGAAGACCACACGAAGACAGCAGCGCTACCAAATCTAGATATGGTATTGTTTCAGACAAACTAGTTTCCCAGTCATCAGACCGAAGAAGAAACAGCTCCACTCCCCTATTTCTCATCGCCCTCGAAATTTCTCCGTACTTAGGATCAATTGTAAAGAATACTCTAAAGTTCGGATGAGGTTTAATTTCACTTATTTCACCTCTTTCTGGTACACTTAGGACACCGTTAGGTTCCAATAAACCATTAAGCCTGTCCA